>BSBK01012777.1:0-135731 GCA_027943335.1 Chamaecyparis obtusa
TTGATTCCTTCTCTATTATTTTTTTCGTTTCTCTATTTTACTATTTTTGTGAGTGGTTTTTTTCCAATTCTAGTTTTAATGGTTTGTGCTAGATCTATAATAGGTCATGGCCCATACACATTTATTTTAATAAAAAATATTTAAATGTAACAATGTACATGTAGTTGTGAAAGAGTTAGCATTCCACTATGACTATTAATTCATTGATCAACATTTTAAATCTAGATCTTGACCAACCTTCATCTTGTCATTGTTAAGATAGGTTATCTCAACTTGTACATTATTCTATCATGTATTTTCATAGCATGGATGGGTTCTCTCTAATAAGGAGAAATTCTTTCACATCTCTACATATATTTCTAAAACACATCTATACTTAGAAAAACAAATTATCAATTGTATGTTCCTAGAAAAATATTTGATGATTTATTCATATTTATAGATGTTAAATATTTTGAAATTTAATATCTCTCAAAAGTCTTACATTTATTTAAATGTAGATATACTAGCATGAATTTTGTTTGAAATTTAATATCTCTCAATAGTCTTACATAGATTTATTTATATATAGATATACTAGTATGAAATATTAATTTATTGGAATAATTAAATGTAACATTATTCATGTAGTTGTCAAAGAATTTTCATTTCTCCATTACTATTATTTATTAGGTAATATTTTAAATATTTTAATTAGATGTATACCCAACCTTCAAGATAGGTTTTCTCCATTAGTAAATTATTCTATCACATCCTTTCACAAAATTGAGGGGTCCACTCTAATGAGGAGAAAGTCTTTCACGCATCTCGCCATATATTTATAATACCTCATATGTACTTAAAAGCTTATTTTATTTTACATCTTTTGATTGCATGTGCCTGAGTACTCAAACCATGTTTATTGTAGACTTTTCCAAAATCTAAGAGATAAATTAAAGTTGAATAACAAATTTAGAACCAAAGCTGACCTACATTAAATTGAATAAAGAAGTGTACATATAGATGTGAGAGATTGGGTTGAAACAAAAGTTAAACCCAACACTCAATGAGTGGTAGGAAGTTGTCTCCCAAGAACGTAGTATGATGTGTCAAAATAGAATCGACACCCCTCTAATAGACTCTTAAATGATGGTGACTTGTGTAAACAAGTGTCAAATGAACATGAACAACTAATTATGCTTAATAAGCCTAAGTGTAATTAAATAAATACACTAGAAACCCCTCTTAGGCATAAATTAGGAGGACAACAAAGATATGAGTCTCAACAAAAAGGCCTGATAATGTACTTATGTACGATACAAATAACTCAAAGGCAAGGAGAAATGAGGAAAACCCAGTGGGAACTGTAAGAATTTGACTAAGGAAAAGAATGAAATGCCAAGATCTAGAAGCTCAATAGATAGCATAAGAGAGACAAAATGATATGATCTTGAAATAATTGGATTCAATGATGATCAATAATCAAATGATAATAGATGCAATCAATCCAAGTACAATGTAGACATGCCTAAATATATAGGCAATGTAATAAGACTACATGACAAGGAGGTGATAAGCTATAAACCACACTAGGTGGAATTACATGTGCACCAAAGGTGGATCATCCTCCATTGAACAACAAAGTATATGAAACATGTGCAACAATGAGAGGATGATAATGTGCTAAGAGCACTAAAGGTGGATCTCACACCTAAAGTGGAGATTCTCCTACACCGTGTGCTAAAATGAAATGCAAACTCCTCGGTGTCTCAATAAAAACTAATATTCAAATGAATTATGCTAAGTATACTTAAGTAAAGTGTAATTAGTGAATAATTAATTACACCAATAGGAACAAAACCTCCCTCCAAAAAGAGATAAGATGAAATGGCATGCACATGCAATGAAATGTACAAGTGAAGAAGAAGAAGAAGAAGAATCAAATATGGAGGACTCATGGTTATCCCCCAAGAACCACTTCTACCAAAATGTACAATATGTTATCCCCAATGGAGAGACAGTAGAGAAGATCATATGACCCCTTGAAAAGATATGAAGTGATGAACTCGATGTACTGATGGTAGATGCTCAACATTCCTCCTCTTGGGAATGTAGCAATGAACTCCATGTAGTGATGGTAGATGGTCAATAGTAGATACTCAACATTCCTCCTCTTGGGAACAAACAATGCCATAAATATGTGCATGAGTTTTTTCCATTCCAGATAGGAATATGTAAAAAGAAAGATGAATGTCTCTGAATGTTTCACATAACCCAAACACGAGAATGATGTCAGTGATGCCTCCAAATTATTCTCAAAGATATCCAAGCCAATATTGATGTGTGATGGATCATGTACAATAAAAGATTTTGGAATAGGGACCATGGATATATGGTCATGTCTGGACTGATGTGAATCTAATACTACTACAAATGAAGATAACTGAGTTGGGTATCGTAACTCATGAATTTATGTACAATCTATCACGATAGGATTTGATGTAGACAAGATAAGAGAAATGTGCAAAGATGGTAATGGTGACATAACTTCATGAAAGTCATCACTAAATAGAAGACAAATGTCTACAATGTTGTCATCCAAATTTGCAAGAAGGAACTCTACAAACAAAGATGTTAAGTGTGATAGATATGCATCCCAATGTGATAGATCTGGTATGACTATGGAAAATACCTGATGCAAAGAATATCCGGAGCTCATGGATACGTGAACAATAGATTTAGATGTTGCAATAAGTGTTGGTGTCCTACTAGATGGACACGTGAGACTAGATGGCGTTTTTATATGAGTTGGAGAATTGGGTAAGGCAATACCGTGATTGAGAAGAATTTGGTGCATTTCCTCAATTTGACGAAACCAACATTCTTTTCTTGTATTCCTATACTTTCCACAATATCCACATTTGATTTTCTATTTATTAGGAGGATTCTGCAGAATACTTGAATGGAAGAGATTGTTTGTGAGAGACATGATCACTTTCAACCAACAAAATTAAAAACAAAAAAGACACCAAGATTACTCCTAGATTATTTGGTTCTCCCCCTAATTTGACACTTTTTAAGGAGTGCATGTAAAGTATTTAAAAAAGGCATAAATTAACAATTTATAATTTTAGTGCAATAATATGCTGTTTTGAAATTTAAAAAAACAAGTTCTTAAACTTTAAAAAATTTATCCTTAACAAAATTTGATCCTCTTCCAAATAATTTTTTTAATCCATGAAGGAAACTTGCAAACCTTTGCTAAAGTGGAAAGCCGCCCCGCCCTCCCCCCTCCCCCCGCCAAAAAAAACCCCCCCCAACCCAAACCCAAATATCGCTAAATCTTCTAGTGGGAAAAAGAGATAACCTTAGATGGATGAAAAGCCTCTACAGGTGGGTTGTAGAAGCGGCGTGAATGGAGGAAATCTCCCATAGGCTATGTTTGGATAAAAACAACCTTTTGCGGGCTGTCACTAATCATCATACCGGATTTAGGAGCAGATGGTTGCACAACAGAGAGGCTCGGATGCTTGGTAATACACCATAACATTGAAAGTTTTACACAGCCACAGACTGTCGAGCCAGTGATGGGGGTTCCCAGCAGACTGCTCATAGATATATTTGAATCGAGTAGGCCATGGCGTCGATTGCCTGCAGAGTGCCACAAGCAAGAGCAACAATAATAACCTTTCTAATTGTAAGTTATAGGCTTAAAACTATCCCTATTTGCTCATGTAGATTGATAACGTTGAAACACTATAACAAATTTAGAGTCAAAGTCGATCTACTTTAAGCTGAAGACTTGAGTGATTGGGTTAAATCAGAAGTAGGACTCAATACTCAATGAGTGGTGGTGTGTTCCCTCCCACCAATCTAAGAAGAGATATCAACACCTCTCTAATAGATTCCTATTTATGATGACCATTTGTGTAGATAAGTGTTAAATGAATATGGACAACTAATTAGAATTAATAAGCCTAAGTTTAATTAAATAAATACATTAACATTTATGATGGCATACTAACTCTTTAAGCTCTTATAATGTATTCTTGCATTAATTAGTCATTTTTAACTCAATAGATAATTTTTTAGTTGTGTGGAAAGTATAAATTTAAAATGTGAAGGCGATGTAGGCCATTATTAATATCCAATTTTTATAACCATGAATAAGAAAGTGACGTTGATTTTTTGTTTTAAGTCTACATCAAATCTTACTAACATTTTATTGATTTTATTTCAACTCAAATATAATTCACAACATCTAAATAAATAAACAATCATCTTAAAAAAATTAAATGTTTATCATTACATACTAATTCTTTTTGACTCTTATATTCTATTTTCATAGCAATTGTTCACCTTTAACTATATATAGTATTCTTAGTATAAATTTGAAGTGTCAAGACAATGTTAGTCATTATTATCACTTTGTACTTTATTAGCACGTGCACCTAGATGAGGTTCAAGGGATAAGTTGATAAGAAATTATAAGTAGAGTTGAAATGTATTTTTTATCATAAATTCGTCATAAAGTATGCTTCTTTTTGCTTTTTGTTTGTAAAATAAAAAGATAATTATATATATATAAATATAATTATTTTATAATAATTAAAATAATAAATATTTTATAATTAAATTAATTCTAATATTTTTTTAGTTTTTTTTAATCAAAATACATAAATAATAAAACAAAATTTGAACTTATTGGAAAATAATCCTTTACAAAAAGACAAAGAATAACTAGAGAAAAGATAATTTTTTCATTTTAAATAATTTTTTCTTTTAAAAAACTCAAAAAATATAATATCTTAACAAAAGAAGACAATATTAAAATATATTCTTATAAAAAGAAGATTACAATTAAATAAAAATTCTTTTTTATATGTGCATTCTTTTTCTTATTAATAATATTTAAATATATATGATTTTTTAATTTGTTACAATAATGCAAAATCATTACAATCCTTGTTTATTAGTATTGAAAATAGTTGTTGATTCCCTAAAATTTTGTTTGGAAGGCTTTCTAACATGAAAAAATTGATTTGAAAGTAATTATTCTTAGTGTAAATTTGAAGGGTCAAGACAATATCAACCATTTATTACCACTTTCTACTTTATATTGTTAAGATATAGCTTCATTCGTATTGTTATATATATATATATATATAATATATATATATATATAATATATATATATATATATTAATATATATATATATATATATATATATATTATAAATATATATATATATTAATGAAGAGTTGTGATATTTATATTATACTATTATCATTATCATATTATTATATAGTAATGATAATATTATAATGCAATGATATATATTATATTATTGTCATTATTATAGTTAATTATATATTTATTATGGTTATAGTAGACAATTATGGTTATCACCATAATTGTCATATTATATTATTATATGGTCATGACTCTTCAAGACGTGACTATTCAAAAGATATAAATATATATCAATGGCTCGTGAAAAGATCAATCACAATGGTAATCTATTTCACTACAGCACTCAAATATATTCTCTATAGGATGATCCAGATTTCACAACATGGTATCAGAGCCAGGTTCCTTCATGGAAAGCTTAACCGCTTGAAGGTAGATCAGTTCAGATTCTGGACAGAGAATGGCAATAGAATTGAATATGAAACAACTTTATGAAAATGTCGAATAATTTTAGAGGAGAATGATTTCTGAGAAAAATCCTTTCGTCGGGGAACATGCACCTGACCTAGTGGATTCCGTTCAATTTAAATACAAGCATATTGAAATGAATTGAAGAGGACTGAGAATATTTCGTCGGTCTTCCTGATAAACTTGAATTTGTGGTGATCGCAATCCGAGCGTAACCGTTCATCAATGTTTTATGGGAAGTTTTGTTTGTATGAAGAGAACATCCTCGGTCTGCAATAGAATGAAGACTAATATATTTTTATATAGTTTCACAAGTGGCATGTAGCAGGGACTAACCATCAGATTCGAGGATGGTGAACATGCATTCACTCAGCCGTGAATAGTACATGAAGATTGGTTTTCTTAGATAAATCCAAGAACAATAAATCCGCATATGGATATATCTATGCTCGATAAAATCATCTAAAAATTAGAAAAGATGACAAAAATCATTTCATATTATCCCATGCATATCTCGGTGAAGGAGAACCCATGCTCACTGATATAAAAGATGGTGAATGTGTTTGTGTAAGTTAAAATCTATTTAGAAGAACCACGAGACTGTGCATGTAATAATGGAATGGGATTGGAAAGGTGAAAGACTGAGAAGAACAATCCAGAATATCATTATGAATAATACTACTCAGGTGCATATTTCGGGGGAACAACAAGTTAATTGCGATGGGTGCTCCATTCAAATCTTCTACTTATGGTTAGTACGTTGTTAAGCCACTTTTAGAACTAAGCCGGACAAAAGATGAGAATCATTATTGAACAATAATAATATAATGAAGCAGTAATGAAGACCGATTCTAGAGGCATTGATAGTTGCATAGGGTCAGCAATATTGGTATACCAGGTAATATGACGGCATCATATTTGGGAAATCATATCGAACCGGCGAACAGTCATCTGGAGTTTGACACCTGAGGTATTTAGCGGAGGACACATCTATTGGTCATCTCTTTAGCATCTGCATTGGGCATAATAAAGAAGAATTTTTCTTTATGAAGGCTTGATCCATATATCGACCATCCACCGTTGATTCCTACTGGTGTAACTACAATAGTCGATAAATATAAATTTATACGGAGATAGATAGCATATTTTAGTGACACCTTGTTACAGATGCATGATCACCTTATTAGAAAATCAAGGATATCAAGTGACTATGGGCTCACTTTAAAGAAGAAATATTTGAACTTAAGATAAGTATTCATTTTTGAGTTAAATTTTTATTTTTGTAGTCATTTTCTTATATGTATTCATGTTTGTACTATAAGAGCTATTTGTCTTGATCTTTTCATTTGTTTCCAAGAATGTCCTTGTAGAAAAAAAAAGAAGAATGATGCAATCAAGGCATTATGCAGGGTTTGTTTCATACTATAATAAGTGCAGGATGATTCTTTGATCACAAGTACCTATGGACTGCTGAGTGCAGGGTCCATTGCACATGTGGCACTGACAGTCTCCTACAACTACACTACTCTAGATTTGAAATTTCATAATAAGTACTCATGGATTTGTGTACAACCTTTGGACTATAGCGAGATGGATTCTTCAAAATATTTTTTTTATGGGCTCACCTTATGAAAGGAATATAAAAGGACAGAAGCATGTGAAATTCAGATTAAGAGGGAGTCTTGACATCTTCAGAAAGTTTAAGAATTGATGAACTTGAGCTTCAGAGGGAGCAAATGATTCAGTCAACTTGTGACAAAATCGATCATATTGATTGAGAGGGAGTTCACAATTGAAGGTAAAACAAATCTGAGATTACAATAGTGGGAACTTGTGGATAGAATCATCGATGAGATGCATGTGGATAGAATACTAGAGGTCTTTATTATCTTCCCTCAAGTCCAAGAGGGAGTGTTAATATTGTGGCCTTGGAAAAGATCAAAATGCATCTTATTCATATTCGTTCTCTTAGGAAGGAAAGTATGAATTGACATCCTGCAGTGACACCAAATTGAGTATATAAACAAGGTATGCTTTGTGACAGATGGAGAAATTAAAAGATCTACATTAGTGGACATTTGAGGATCTTGATTTAGAGGGAGTAGACCATGTTTTGTTGGTTCTCTAGTAATCAAGAAATTATAGCAGACAATTATGGTTATTACCATGTGAGAGAAGGTTATATGTCAGAAAGAGAAGCTAGAAGATCAAATTAAGTTGGCACCCCAGGATCTTGGTCTTACAAATTCAGAGGGAGTATAACATGTCAAGATGGTGTATACTTTGTAATCTCATAATTCACCAAGACTATGAGATCGTGCAAACTAAAGAACAAACCACCGATACTCTTACCAAGTGTCTTGCTAGAAAGAAGATTGTGTACCTTCAATTAACCTTGGTATGTTCAGGAATAAAGCCTTATTAGGTGAAAAGAAGGTATCCTGAACGCTATGTTTATTACTTGTTGTGCAATAACTATATTGTGGTTAGACAATATTAAGTTGTTGGTTTCAAACTATCATGATGTGTTTGCGGACTGTATTATGTTCATGGCTAGACAACATTGAGTTGTTGGTTTTAAATTGTCATGACTGAGAGTTTGACTTGAATTTTTAAATAATTTCTTGTCTTTGATAGACAATTCTAAGGTGGAAGTCTTGCTTTCCACTCTCTAGATGAGCTAGAGTGGATCCACCCTTTGAGAAGAGTCAAGGTGACTTTATGGGTTTTTTATTCATGAATAAATAGAAAAATGTATATTGCAATATTGTGTAAAAATGATCATTTGTGTGTGGGTTAACATTTCAAGGTGACGATCTTGTAAATAGTTAACCAAAGTGTCAAGATAGACTACTTAAGTGTGTGTCCCGACTGTGCGGAGATCTTGACTCTTGTTATTATTGGTTGTGTAATAACGAAACCATATCATGATAGACTACTTAATTGTGTGTCCCGACTGTGCGGAGATCATGATATTCAAGTCTATTTTCATGACGAGACTACAGTAACTTGTGCGTCCCAAAATGGCAGATGTCATGATAGACTTTTGATATTTAATACTCACTCGCTAAGAGGGAGTGTTAAGATATAGCTTCATTTCGTATTGTTATATATATATATATATATATATATATATATATAATATATATATATATATATATATATTTATATATATATATATATATATACACACACACACATTATTATAATGAAGAGTTGTGATATTTATATTATACTATTATCATTATCATATTATTAATATAGTAATGATAATATTATAATGCAATTATATATTATTATATTATTGTCATTATTATAGTTAATTATATATTTATTATGGTTATAGTAGATAATTATAGTTATCACCATAATTGTCATATTATATTATTATATGGTCATGACTCTTCAAGACGTGACTATTCAAAAGATATAAATATATATCAATGGTTGGTGAAAAGATCAATCACAATGGTAATCTATTTCACTACAGCACTCTGATATATTCTCTATAAGACGATCCAGATTTCACAACATATATATATATATATATATATATATATATATATATATATATATATATATATATATATATATATATATATATATATATATATATATATGGTAAACTAAATATATCACTCTTCATAATTGTATATAAATATATATTTGAGACGTTAAGGTTATGTCAGTCACTGTTAATATCACTTCTACTTTATTATATGTACCTAACAAATGATAATGGATAAAAAGAGATTAGAAATATTTGTATTTTTTTTAATGTTGCTGTAATTTATGAGATTAGGACTCTTTTCCTGCCTCAATCAAAAACAAATGATATTAAATAAAAAGAAATTAGAAATATTTGTTAAGAATCCAACTTGCATATTTCTCTATCAATTTTATTGACAGCTACGAATCAGCATATCTGGTGAATTCTATTTTTACTACAACATCTGATTCTTTGTCTTAGGTGTACATCATGCTAAATATCGATTTAAGTAAAAATAAATATGTCATATTACTTGCTACTTGTGATTTCAGCAAGAACGGAAGTTTCTGAATACTCCAATTCATCTTCCGTAATGTTATCAAAAGGAAAAACAACCAGTGACCCACGAGACAATACAGAATCCAAAGCAACTTGGAGAGTCTCAGTTACCCATCTTCATCTCCATCTGCCTTAAAAAAACCTGCATATTCTAGTAAGAAGCTCTACCCACTTCAACTGAAGCAATCGTCTTGTCTTTGAACTTTTTCAATCTACTTCTCATCTCTCTGCCTTGCTCGTCCTCCAGATTCATCAACTTCCTCACCAACGCTTCCACCTCTTTTCTTAAAACATTCTCTCATTTCATAACCGACCCTCCAAACATCATCTACAAATCTCCTGTTTGTCGGCTGCTCTGCAAAGAAAGGCCAGCAAATCATGGGCACCCCCGAGCTTATGCTCTCAATTGTGGAGTTCCACCCACTGTGTGTAAGGAACCCTCCCACAGAGGGATGAAACAAAACCCTACTTTGTGGTGCCCAGCTAACGAAAAACCCTCGCTCCTTCGTTCTCTCCACAAACTCAGAAGGAAACACGGCAGAGCTGCCTCGGACAAGATCAGGGCGGATAGCCCACAAGAATGGCCGATTGCTTGCCTCCAATCCCCACGCGAATTCCACAAGTTCTTCGTCAGATAATACAGTGATGCTTCCGAAGCACACATATATCACTGACGATTCTTCTTGTTTATCCAGCCACTCTAAACACGACGTTTCTTCATTCCATATGCTGCTGTTTGTGCCCGTAATCCTATTTGCAGAGCTGAGCAGAAGTGGACCGATGGAGAGCACTTTATTACCGAATTTAGCATTCAGATCGCTCAACACGGGCCTTTCTAGTTCTTGAAAGGTGTTAAGCAAAACTAAGGAAGCCTGGTGAGTGTTTTGCGCCTCCCTCAGCAGGTACTGAAACATATAATTGGCAGCGTCGGTTACTGTCAGGAAGCTGGGCAGATCTTTCACAGGCAGAGTTTCCATTTCAGGAATACAAGGGATGACATCGTTCTTGTTATTGTACCCATCTCCGACATTTGTAGTGAAATTATCACAACTGTTAGATATGAGAATTAAACATGTTCTGATAAGATTCAATTGTGTAGTTTTTGAGTCAAATTCATTGACATCATTTTTCATGAGTGGTGGTTTACAAAAATCTATCTCTCATGAGAATGAATGGACCACTTAGCACTCAATGAATTTACGTGATGTTCACAGAGGTGAAGCACCAGGATGCAATGAATGCTAAGTGGTCCATTCATTCTCATGAGAGATGGGTTCTTGTGAACTACTAGTCATGGAAAATGATGTCAATAAATTTGACTCAGAAACTACACAATTGAATTCTGATAACAATATCAAAATAAACGTATTATTTTAAATAAATTCCTATAAGAAAAGGATTAAAAAACATATTATTTTAAATAAATTCCTATAAGAAAAGGAGGAAGTTTTCAGTACCTTTGAGTGGGATATAACCTTTTTCAATGAGGAGGGGCATGTAATAGTAGGCAAAGAAACTGCAGACGACAGTTGTCCAAAAGGCAACTCTGGGTACGCCAAATTTATCGGCGATCTGTTGAGTGAAAGAGAATACTCCATCTACAACGATCATTGTTAGCGGTGGCACACAGACTGATTGCATGATCTTTTCAACAATATTCTCCACATGAAATGGGGCGTGCTTTTGCAGGGACTCGCAAAGTTCGGGCAACTTCAAAGTGTAGACATGATCTGGCGAAAGACCGTTTGGGAAGCTCTCGAACCTCATGTACTCTGTAGACTTATGATTCAACTTTTTTTCTATGAAATCCGTGTTAAAAAATGTTACCACAATATGGTTAGCAATGAGTAATGTGTCCTTGAGTAGGAAAAGGAAGTAAGAGTGCATGACCTCTAATGCCATCCATAATTCAACTCCAAACAATTTAACTATTTCTCTTGAATTGTTTTCGTTATGAAGAGGTGTGGGAGGTGTGAAAGTTCTATTGCAGTCACTGATTATTAATCTCCTATCTTATAAAGATTATTTAATTGATGAAAATAAATTCATAGCTAATATTGAAA
Source organism: Chamaecyparis obtusa (assembly GCA_027943335.1). Classification (NCBI taxonomy): domain Eukaryota; kingdom Viridiplantae; phylum Streptophyta; class Pinopsida; order Cupressales; family Cupressaceae; genus Chamaecyparis; species Chamaecyparis obtusa. The sequence goes on from BSBK01012777.1 coordinate 11,750, forward strand.
AATAACACAACTACAACTTCACTAATAAAAATATGTGGAAATAAATACACAACACAATGAACACAATATTTTTGGACAATTGTCCCTAGAAAAACCCCAAGGGGAAAACCAGTACTGCAGATGAGAAATATATTAAACTTCAGCAAATTAAGAGATACAAAATTCCTTGCCTCTCACTGGCAAAACTCCGACAATCTCTCAATTCCTACTACTGATATTCCTCCACTGCTATTCCCAACGCTATCACTGCGCCCCTTGCTAACACTACAAGACTATTTTCTATCACTACAAACATATTTTCTCACACTGCAAATGCTCTCCAAGATGTGTTCTACAACTTCTTGGTTGTGTTGGTGTGTTCTCCAAATGACCCTAGACCTCCTTTTATACTACCCTCATTGGTAAACCAACGGCCAAGATCAATTCACAATTGACGACCGAGATTAAAAATAACTTAACAACCCTGACCAAGTTGGTTTCTAGTTGCCTCTAAAAGGAGTCAATTAATTAACAAATAATTATCCCTATTCTAACTAATTAGTTAGTAAAACAATTATTTACTAATTAATCACATCTGGACAATCAGCTGTCCAAGCTACCAAAACTAACACTCCCTCTTAGCGAGGAAGTTGTTCTGCACGACACCCAACTTATCTTTGAAGAAGATGAATTTTGCCTTCTCCAATGCCTTTGTCAGAATGTCTACTACCTGCTCCTCTATAGCTATGTATTGTAGCTGAACAACCCCCCATTGTACACAATCCCTGATGAAGTGATACCTGATGTCTATATGCTTAGACCTATCATGAAACACTGGATTCTCAGACAACTTGATGCAACTCTAATTGTCACAATGCATCACTATAGTCTCAACCCTCTAACCAAACAAGGCTACTAGAAACTTCTGAAGTCAAATAGCTTCACATGTCGCCATGTTAGCTGCTATGTATTCTACTTCTACAGAACTCAAAGCTACTGACTTCTGCTTCCTGCTGAACCAAGAGACAACTCTCGATCCCAAACTGAAACAACACCTTGAAGTGCTTATCTTGTCTGTTGTACTGCCTGCCCAATCTGCATCAGTATAGCCTATCAACTTGATACCTTCACCTTGAACATATCTGATCCCGTACTCAACTATACCACACAAATATCGCAGCACATGCTTTGCCGCTGTCCAATGCACTCTCTTTGGCTCCACCATGAACTGACTAAGAGAGTTCACTGCAAAGGCTATATATGGCCTAGTGTTGACCAAATACATGAGCAAACCAATCAACTACTTGTATAAGGTGGGATCTACATCCTTCTCCTTAGATGTATCTTACCTTCCTCCAATTCGTGATCATGGGTGTAGACATGACTATGCAATCTTCCATCCCAAATCTCTTCAAGATTTCAATTCAATATTTCCCTTACCCAAGGAAAATCTCTCCATTTATCTGCCACACCTTCATGCCTAGAAAGTAGTGCATAAGTCCCAAATCCTTCATCTCAAACTCTATTGCAAGATCCCTCTTGCATTCCTCTATAAGCCCTAGTGAACCTGTTAGAAACAAGTCATCTACATATAGAACAAGAATGAGAACCTCACCCCCAACCACCAAGTAGTAGAGGTTATCATTGGCCTTACTCTTCACAAAGCCCATTATTTGCAAGTAAGTATCAATGCACTCATACCATGCTCTAGGAGCCTTCTTGAGTCAATACAAAGCTCTCTTCAATCTGGACATGTGGGTCTTTTTACTATGTGCTACAAAGCCTTCTGGTTGCTCTATGTATACCTCCTTCTTCAACTCACCATTGAGGAAAGTTGTCTTGACATCCATTTGATGGATCTGCCATCCCATCTGTGCTGCAAATGAGATCACAGCTCGTATAGAAGTATACCTGGCCACAGGAGAAAGTGTCTCCTCATAGTCTATTCCCTCCTTCTGATAGAACCCTTTTTCCATGAACCTTTCCTTGTATTTGTCAATGCTACCATCTACATCATGCTTGATCTTATAGATCCAATGTGATCCAACCACTGCTCTATCTATTGGTCTAGGCACTACCTCCCACACATAATTTTGCATTATTGAGGTATATTCCTCAACCATCACATCTCACCACACTTGATGCTATGGAGCCTCCTGATAACTAGAAGGCTCACTATCTACCAACTAACTGACTAAATCCACATAGTCATTTACCTTGGCTAGTTGTCTCCTTTGTCTCATACTCCTCCCAGGAGTTCCCACTAACTCCTGAGTATCCCTTTGTTGAACCTCACAGTTCCTGCTGCCAACTGTAAAGGACGAGATATCAACCTCCATATCTTCTGGATGCATTTCTTGTTGCACCAATTGTTCCATACTATGCGAACTCTCACCATTTGAGCCTATGCTAGTACTAGTAACTGTACTCGAGCTTTGCTGCCCTTGACTCAGTTGAGCTACCCTTGGAGCTTCTGTCGGCTGCTCACTTTGATCTTCTGCTGGCAAATCTCTAGACCTCCTGAATGCCTTGTCCTCGATGAACTTGACATCACATCTGACTATAATCCTCTTCGTCCTTGGAATAAATATCTAATATGCCTTTGAGGTTTCATTGTACCCAACAAAGTACCCCCTCTCTGCAGTCTGATCTAACTTTGTACATGTATCACCTAGAATATGGCAATACTCCAAACTTCTTAATATCCTGAAGTGACTGACATCTGGCTTCTTCCCTGTGAAAGCCTCCTCTGGTGTCATCTTCCCTAGTACCTTATGTGGAACCCTATTCTATATGTACACTATTGTACTGCATGCCTCTGCTCATAAGTAGCGGGGCATATCCTAGTCATGTAGCATAGCCCTTGCTACCTTCGATATAGACTGGTTCTTCCTCTCAGTAACTCCATTCTGCTTCAGATTGTAAGGAACAATCCACTCTCTCTTGATAACTTCCCTGGTATAGAACTCCTGGAATTCATTCCCTTTGTACTCGCCTCCATTATCTAACCAAAGAACCTTTATCTTCCTTCCTATCGAGTTCTCCACAAGAGCCTTGAACTCTTAGAAGTGACTGAAAACCTCATCCTTGGTCTTCAAGAAGTATATCCAAGTCTTCCTAGAGAAATCATCAATAAAAGTAACATAGTACTCATATCCTCTAAGAGACTTCATCGACATTGGTCCACCTACATCTGAATGTACTAGATCAAGAACACCCTTAGATCTGGTGGCACTCTTTGGAAAAGATGCTTTCACAAACTTCCCCAAAACACATCCCTTACATATATCATCGTGCTCCGTGCTCACCTCAGGAACACTTGTCACTATCTCATGAAGCAATTTAAGTGCTCCATGATGTATATGGCCCATCCTCTTATGCCATAGATCTCCAAGATCTCTAGGATTAATATTGCTCATAAGTGCCTTAGGAGTATCAAATTGTAGCCTATAAAGGCGACCACTCCTAAGTCCAATAGATATAGGTGATTTCCAATCCTTGTGCTTGATCAACACATGTGTCCCTCTAAAAAGTACATTATACCCTTTACCCGAAGAATAGATACAAAAATCAAATTCATACCTAATCCTGGCACATGCAACACATCACAAAGGGGAATAATCTTCCCATTCTCCCTCTGAAACTAAACAATCCCTTTCCCAACTGAGTTGAGTTTGGACAAGTTTCTCATAGAAATCTGGGTACTGGTGTCCTCCTCCTTGTAACTCGAGAAGTACTCTCTAACTCCTATCATATGAAATGATGCCCCACTGTCTATATACCAAACACTCTATGAGGTTGAGCTAACCATACAAGCTATGAGTGCGAACTCATCTTCCAATCTGCTAGAGAGCTCATCTATACTTGCTGAAGCTGCCACCTGCTTCTTGCTGTTATTTTCATTCTTCTTCCTTATTGGGCAATCACTAACATAGTGGCCAAACTTGTGACAACTAAAGAACTTGACCTTAGATAGGTCCTTCTTCTTCTTCTTCTCACCTTGTGAGCTCGATCCTTTGCTAGACCCCTTCTTCGATTTACCCTTTCATGCTAGGGAAATGTTTTCTTGTTCCACCTCACTCTTCTGACTCTTATTGTTGGTTCCATTGACAAGACTTTGTCTGAACTCATCCTGAGTGAAATCTTTCCACAGTCGATCCCAACTCGGTAAGGTGTCTTGTCCATTGACAACTTGAACAAAGACATCCCACTGTGTACCCATTTAAGGCTATTTTGACTAGCTCATCATCACCGGGGGTATCTCCAACAGCTTCTAACTCGTCCTTGACAAGTCTAAGCCTAGTGAGGTAAAGTGACGTCTTCTCCCTTGTTCATCCGGGTATTCTTCAACTTTTCTCTGAGAATTAGATTTCGGTTGGTGGTAGCATTCTGGTACAGATTCAGAATGACATCCCACATCTTTTTCACAGTATCTAACTTTGCGGTATGTGGAACAATATGATCCTTAACACCATCAAGGATTATCCTCCTCGCCTTGGCATCGTCCTTCTTGTATGTTGCGAGTTGTGTTGCATCTATGGGTACATCTACAACACTGGTAACATACTCCTTGATATCATTATCTTCTAGCAATAAAGAAATTCTAGCTTTCTAGACACCAAAATTCGGGGCACCATCCAATCTATCTTGATCTCTCAAACCAGCTACATCCATCTTAAAGAAATAAAAGAAATAACTAGAAAGAGGTCAAACTAAGTTTTATAAACCCTTAATTTATTTCTTTCCTAGGGTAAACCTTTTCTACCCTCAACTTAGCCCTGATACCACGTGAAAATTCTATTGCAGTCACTGATTATTAATCTCCTATCTTATAAACATTATTTAACTACTGAAAATAAATTCACAGCTAATATTGAAAAATAACATAACTGCAACATCACTCATAAAAATACGCGGAAAGAAATATGCAACACAATGAACACAATATTTTCAAACAATTATTCCTGGAAAAACCCCGAGGGGAAAAACATTACTACAGATGAGAAATATATTAAACTTCAGCAAATTAAGAGATACAAAATTCCTTGTTTCTCACTGGTAGAACTTTGACAATCTCCCAATTCCTCCTACTGATATTCCTCCACTGCTATTCCCAATGCTATCACTGAACCCCTTGAAAACACTGCAAACACATTTGCTCACACTACAAATGCTCTCCAAGATGTGTTCTACAACTTTTTGGTTGTGTTGGTGTGTTCTCCAAATGACTCTAGACCTCATTTTATAGTACCCTCGTTGGTAAACCAACGACCAAGATTGATTCACAATCGACGGCTGAAATTAAAAATAACTTAACCCTAACCAAGTTGGTTTCTAGTTGCTTCTAAAAGGAGTCAATTAATTAACAAATAATTGTCCAGACTCTAACTAATTAGTTAGTAAAACAATTATTTACTAATTAATCTCATCTAGACAAACAGCTGTCCAAGCTACCAAAACTAACAGAGGGGAGTAGTTCTATTTATTGAGCAAACGTTGGATCATTTTCATAGTTTTCATTTCACACTTAAACCGTTGAAAATCCAAATCAACGGACCAGCAAGACGTGCAAATAATGAGAACACCAAAAATGGATTTTAGTGAATTTTGTATTTGAGCAGGTAATGAAAACATATGCAGTCGGCAAAGTTAAATGTCAAACCATAACTCTTCGCCGACCTGTAATTCATTTTCTTGAACCAGAGAAGTGCGTAGAACTTTTTTTTTTTTTCTCTCTTCTTTTTACTCGCTTCTCTCAAATATAATGATTGGATGTGTCTGTGCGTGAAATTTTGATACTATTTTATATATCATTGTACAATTTTTATTTGAATATTTAATGAGAATCTTGGGTAATTGGATTTGGGTATTTATGTGGCCTGTGCAGCACATGGCCTTTGCACCATCCATTCGGGTATTGGATAAATCGTAAACTAAAACGTAAAATTTACAAGGGAAGTTTGAAAAAAAAAACTAAGTGCGCCCCTTGGTAAGATATGCGTTTTAGTTTACGATCTAAATGATTTACAGTTCAAAACTCAAGCGAGCATTCAACATTGACGGCAATGAGTTAGACATCTCCATCTTTAATTACTTGAACTGCTACTGACACTTGGGCCTGGCATTAATGTAAGTTAAAATAGTCCTTTTCTCTTCATTTGTCTAATTCAAAATAAGATAAAAGAGTAGTTAATTCAGCCTATCCCATGCCATCGACATATCCGTACCATTCCCTGCCCTTGCTGTCTAGTCAATGTATTTCGTCCTCTTGTCAATAATGGGTATTCTTCTCCGGGGAGACCTTTTTATTCTTTTAAAACTTTAGTAATATCATAATCAAATAGAGATATAATATGAGTCTAGCAATAGTTAAATGTATTAGGTCCTGTTTGGTTGAGGAATTAGAATTTGACTTAAAATCCGATTATCTCAAAATAAGGTTTTGAAATTTCGGTTTTGTGTATTTGGAAGATAGTTTGGACTGTTTGGTTGATCCAGAAGATGACTGAGACAATTCATCTTCTACGTTTAGTTGTCATTTTCGAAATTAAAATTAGAATTGAAAAATTCTTATTTTTGTGTTTGGTTCTACATTTTGAATTGGAATTGAAATTTCACAAGAAAAAATTTAAGATTTTTTAATTATTATATAAGATATAATTTAAGATTTTTTACAATAGAAAAATAATTTTAAAATATGTAACTATCATACACATTATATTTGATTATTTACTATATATGTTAAATAATAATATTCATCAGAGACATTAAATTTGAACATACGACATATTTGATTATTTAAACCTCCTCCTTTTCTCGATTAATGTGACTTATATGCAAGGAGATGTTGCTTCAATGGAGACATGGTTGTAACCAGCATGCTTCAATTAAAGTATACCCAATTTGGGTTTTCATAAAACATAGTGGATAAAAGTATTAACTATCTCTGATTCCACTTGAAATCCCAACTGTAGGAACTAACAGCTTCTGAATGCATCACTCCAAGATATTGAACTGCAACTGGAAATACATCATTGTGGCGTCCAGTTCAGGTGAACACTCCTCTGCAAGTCGCCGGATCAAATCTTGCGGTGCAGCATTCTGCTTCGCCATGTCCAGATCGGTGTCGTTGTTCAGTTTTGCGGTAGAATTTTATATGATCTCGGATGCCATGAGATCGACAATTCGAAACCCTTGCGACACTACTAAAATAATAAGAAAATATGGTTTTCATGCCCTTTTTTAAACGGACGCTGCTGGTTTTGCAATGCAGAAGTCACTGGACCCGACACCATATAAAATGCAACCTATAAAAGACAAAATCTGGTTTTATAATTTCAATTCCACCTATTTGAGTGGAAGTGGAACTGCTAGAAGTTCATGGAAAGTGAGAATTTGAAAACACAAACTAGGTTTTCAATTTTACAACCCAAACAGCGGATTCAGCTCAAAACGTGAAAATCCACTGCCAATTCCAGTCATCTTCCCGCAACCAAACGGGGCCTTAGTTTATTCTATGGTCATTTTATTTTTTCTAACAATAAGTACTTAGAGAGGAGGGACATCAGTATGTGCACACCTTATCATTGGGGTTCATGTGGACCCAAAAACCTATTTATTTCTTCATCTATGTAGATAGGCTAGTTGTGCAGTAGAAACTATTAAAAAAAGAAAATTCAGCACCTTCCACATCGGTGTTCAATATGTGCACATTTGGGCATTTCAAATCACTGACTGAGATGTGAGTTGGCTCACCTCATTGACATGTCTACAGTGTCGTATGAAACAATGATGGTGGGCGCGTGGTATGGAATCATGTGGCCACCATTCAAACCAACCTCTTCACATTTTTGAGTTGCTACCACCCATCACTATTTCTCATAGTGGCATTAACTATGCATCAATTCACCTTACTTACCCCTCATGTCTCCCAATTCTTGATCATAAATGCATTGAATGCATCTGCCTTCTCATTGTTCGAGGGCACCTTCATGCCTTTCTCTCTCATGTAGTCTCTAGTAGTGGGAACATTATGAATGAGAACTTGTTCGCTTAAAATCCACTACTTGTTTGATAGAATCTGTTAAAACGTATATAAAACCATAATTGAATTAAAAGAGTTAGATCACAATTGGAAATAAAATAAATAAAATACCATTACTTAGAGAAAATTGATGTGAATACTAAACATCAAAAGAAATCCCCAATATGAAATATCCAAGTATTTCAATATATCCAATATATCTCCATTATGAAAAATACAATGCTTTAGTGTGCCCAATATGAAAAAACATGCAAGTTGGCCTATTTATATAGGCAAGAGCTGATAGGAAGCATGGACAAGGTTGAGACAAGTGTGTCAACTTGGAGGAAGTAGAATCCTGATAAGACTCAAGAATATCGTCTAGAAGAGTTAGAGTCCAAATTTGATTCAACCATATCATAGGAGGGGGTAGAGTCCAAGTAGGACTCAGCCATATCCTCCAAAATAATATCCTCTTAATAAAAGAAATAAAATAAATAAGTTCAGTTAAGTAAAGTTAAGTCAAGAGTAAAATGGAAAATGACCCATTTACTCTAACACCATCCCTTAAGTGCAACTTAGGGAGTACTATAATGAATTAAAAATTCTTTATGGGTCCTGGAAAAAAGGACATGTTAGGTACTCATGTACATTTATAATGAAAACTTTCATAAGTGGAGAAAAGAGGGAAAACCTCATGGGAAAAACCCTCCCCAAAAAAGAGAGATGAAAAAGAAAGCAAGATGCATGTATGGATGGAGTAATCAAGACCCTTCCAATATGGCATGTACATCATGCATATTCAATAAAGAATCCCCATATAGGAGAGAAGAAGAGGAAGAGAGACCAAGTAGCCACCCCTCAATGTAGAATGTAGAGTTGTGGTAGATGCTCTAGGCTCAATGTAGAAATTGCTCCATGAGTGTAGAGAATCCCTCCTCTTAGGAAGAAACAACACCAAACGTGCATCAATGAAGCCTCCCCAATCTGTAGGAGGAAACCTCAAAATGGATGGATTCTTCGAAATCAGATCAAGTGTCCCCATGTTAATACTGAAAGGTACCTCCTCCAAATTATGTGTACTATGCCACATTGTTGAAAAAGACAAGTCGGGATCAAGAAAGGATAAATGTAGAAAAAGTGTCAAAGACTCAAGTGTCTCCTCTAAAGATAAAGTGACCTCCAACTGTTGTACCAAAGTATCCACTATAATGTCAACCTCAAAAGAATGATCAAGTATAGAATGAAGATGAGGGTTAGCATGTTCCCTCATAATAATGTAGAAAGATCATCACCATCAAACATAAGATGAATGTCATAAATAGTGTCCCCCAAATCTACAATGTAGGACTCCATAGACAAACCAACAATGTTTGACAAGTACTTGAATTCATAGGAGATATGTCTGGAAGAGAATGAATATCCTATTGTACTGAATCGGTAGGAGCCATATAGAAATACTAGAATCATTAGAAACACCAATTGATGTAGGAGATGCAATATCAATACATATCTATTGAGCCTCAATTGAAGGAATGCCAAGATTCACTTGACCATATTGAATTTCCTCAAAATTTTCCACATTAGATGCATGAGTGTGTGTTCATCAGCCAAAGAAACAATGTTAGAAAAGTGTGAGAAGGTGTACAATCAAGATTTATGATCTACCTCCCAAACTACTACAATATCTCTACTCTGTAAATCTTAAATAATCATAGAATCTAGAGTGAACTCAATGCTTTTCCCTTCCCCACCATGTGTGAGATGATACATGGAAAGGATAATTATGGACAATGAAGGTACACAAAGCACATCATTGAATGATCCTTCATCTATGTTAATAGAACCTTTCCCACAAACATTCATTTATGTCTTGTTAGCCATGAGGATGTTTGGTGATGAAAAAATTTTAAATGAAGAGAACATATTATGTGATGAAGCCATACAATGTGAAGCTCCAAAATCAAGGATTCATCTCCTTGACTTAGAAACTATAGTTGCGAGAAGTGTTTTCCCCTTCTACTTCTTTGTATTAGATAAAGATGGCGAATCTTTCGAAGGTAAATTGATTTTATTATATTTCAAAAGATGCTTCAACTCATCAATTTGTTTTAAATAACATTGATGTTCATCATGCCCAAATTTCTTGCAATATGCGTATGTGGGCCCCTCCTTTTTATATGATTCCCTATTTGAGGAAGAGGAATCAAAATCTTTATGTTCCTTGTTCTTTTTCTTCTTTTCTTTCTGTTCAGGATTACCTTCTTCTTTCTATACCTTAGGCTCACTGACAATCAATGCTTGTGACATGGATGTCTTGATGATACCCATTTAAATTGGCTTTACTTCCTCCTAGATTAGAGGTTTTAAAATTCATCAAAAGTAGGATCAACATATGCAGCTCCCATAGAAACCCTATTGGTATGAAAGGTGGAAATAAATACAGATCACTCAAGACCAAGCTTGGATAACACATTGGGAATCAACTGTAATTTTCCTTAGTTATCTTGCAATCCTTTAGTTGTGTTCTTAGTTGTTTAATGTTGGAGATGTAGTCTTGGATCTTGTTGAAACTTTTTGGATCAAGATTCATCAAATTATTATCAATCTGATAACCCTTAATCTTGTCAGTTTTACCATACAAATTTTCAAGAGCATCCAAAACCTCTTTAGGTGTCTTTAATGATTCAGGATCAATATTGTAAATCAAAAGAGACTAGTGAACAAATGTAACCAAGATCTCATTCACAATTGATCTCCATGATTGTGGAGAACTACCATCAATAGGTGCAGGAATAGATTAGTTTACATAGCCTATGCAACCTTTTTCCCTTAGGTAATTCCATACTGATTTTTTCCATGATTCATACTTATATGGAGTTAGGAATTCAATTTGAGATTTCCCTATTGTACTAAGATAGAGAAAAAGAACCAACACAAGATCCCCCCCCCCCCCCCCCCCCCACCAAATTCACTAGATCATATATCACCCCCCTCATATATTAAACAAGTTGGGCACTTTATAGTTTAGTGTGTTTATAGATCTTTTTCTGAGTTACAATGTGCATTAGGCTCATATGGCCAAAATTACAATTTCTGATACAAAATGAACCAAGAAATTTTTTTTTAAAATGACCTCTATAACTATGTAGTTCTCTTTACCATCTTTCTGGTGATATCTCTTTTTTTTTAAAATGGAGCACTGGGGTGAAAGTTATGGCCAGATGAAGAAAATATCAATACGTAACTTTGACCTACAAAAAAAATTTAAGTTAAAAAAAAATGATCAAAACCACCTCCAATACATAGAGCTCATCTATATCTTTCCGGTGATATCTTATTTGAAAAATGTCAACTCCTAGAGCCCAAGTTATGCATGTTTGAAAAAAACTACCCTTTATAGGGGCCTGGAGGAGCACGAGAAGCTTGCTTGTTGCACCACTAGCAATGGTGGTTGGTGAGATAAGCATAGGTGGTTGGTTGTACGCTGGCGGTGGAACAATGGTGTCGCACACTAGTGGCGAAGGTGGGGACTGGCACATTGTGTCGGCGGGGGAGCATGACACAAGGGTAGGGAAGGTGTAGGCACAATCAGGATTAATTGAGACTGCTTAAACCCACTATCATGCCCTATGAAGAGTTACACATAGAAGCAATATGAAAACCACATAAAATCATTGAAAACACAATGGGTGTGAGACAAGAAATTGACCGCAACACTGGTACAATTATATTAATCTTTCAACATGCCCGACTGTGAGGCCTTCTGGGTTTCATCCTTATACAATAAGAATTATGCAATCAAAATCATTGCGCGTACCCAATCTATTTGCTAATATCTTTCTACTATCTACTCAATTTTTTGTAATATCTATCTACTACCAACTAAACAACCTAAGCTCCAAATATATAGCCAGCAAAGCCACAAGTTGGCCAGTCAGGCATTTAATTACAATATAGGTCCACTTAGGAGGAGAAACCAAAACTAAAGAAAGAAATAAAAAAACATGATGTGAAATTGCATTTAGGTCCACACATGATCCAAGAATAGATCCTCAACTGTGCAAGATCCAATTTTACCGTACGGAACCATGCAAACAGAAATACCACACATTTCATGAGAGAAACTAGCAAAAAATTGATGCCGAAGGAAAATTGCGATAACTTCAACATCCAAATGAATTAGGACATGCAATCTTAGGAGAGTGCTCAAGACTAGGTCCAAATCACTGCATTAACTTTGCAAGGCAAGAAACCAATAGAAACAATGGCTACAAAACAAACATCAGACAGGTATAGGAAAATAGGAAATATTTTTGGTGATGCAAGATTGCTCAAGACCCAAGATGCTCCTGCATTAGACACCTAGGGTAACAAAAGAACTGATGTCCACATCATATACTACTCATATTCTGACCTGAATCATAAAGATCCAACTCAGCTTGTGTAATCCATGAACTGTCTTCAACTGGCTTATCTTTCCACTGAAGCATGTATTCCATGTAGTCTTTTCCTCTTGTACTCTTGCTCACTTTGCTATTCAAGATCTTCTCAATGTTGTCTCTATTCTTCTTAGGATAATCTAGATCATCTTCCATCTCATCAGTTGATTCAAAGTACTTGAAGATATCTAAAATATTGAATATAGGTGATATATCCATGTCCTATGGTAATTCCACTTCATAAGCATTTCCACTATCAAACTTCTTTAGAATCTTACAAGGTCCAAACTTCTTCATTTTCAGCTTGTTGTAGGTACCAAGTAGAAATCTATTCTTCTTCAAATGAATCATAACCTCATCTCCAACTTCAAAATATTTATGTCTCCTTCTCTTATCTGCTCTCTATTTATATTTCAGATTACTATCCTCCAAATTCCTTTTAACTTCATCATGAAAATTTCTCATGTATACTGCAAAATCCTTAGCTTCAACACTTCTTCTGGTCTCACTAGGTAAATCTCTCAACTTTGTGGTTCCCTTAGGATGAAATCCAGTAACAATCTCAAATGGTGTTCTCTTAGTACTTCTATTCACAAAATTATTATATGCAAACTGTACTCAAGTGCCAAAACTAAATCCCAATTAGCAGGCTTATCTCTAACTAAACATCTCAACAAGTTTCCCAAAGTTCTGTTCACAACTTCAATCTATCCATCTAATGTAGAACTAAACTTCAATTTAGTATTCGTCATTTTCCAAAGTGTCTTCCAAAAGTAACCAATATACTTAGTATCTCTGTCTGAAAGAATAGATTTAGGCAAACCATGGGGTCAATGCACAAAGTTGGGTACCAATTGTGCGGAAGTCTTATAAAAATGAGAAATGTCACTCAAAACGGGTGCCCATTTTCAAAAAACAGGCACCCGTTTTAGTTTTGGGCACCCGATCCTAAATTCAAAAAATGGGTGTGCATTTTTTTTTCCAAAACGGGTGCTTGTTTCTATTTTTTTTTTTTTTAGAATTAAAAATGCATTTTAACACTTTGATTTTCTTTTTTAAAAAATGGGCACCCATTTCTTAAGACATGAATGGGAAGCACACATCTACCTCGAATTTTTTTCCAAAGTCGGTTTGGTTTGGTAGAACCAAGCATATGCCTTGACGTCCAAAAGTTTGGTTAAGGCACTGGAATGCCTGATTTCTGCCTTGCCACAATTTTTTGAGGGCCTTCCTGATCGTATCATTTTACGAAAAAGAAACCCATTAGAGTTCTCACTGTCCTGATTTTAAAAATGTAAATTTCATAGTGATGTGATTATTTTTACTATTTTTTCATTATTTATTAGTTAAAAGTGGTACTTAAATGTAAAATAGCAAGGTTCACTAAAACGTTAATAACTTTTTTGTTTTTAGGTTTTCTCAAAAATAAATTATATGACACCATTCTAAATACAATTCTCTTGAAAAAAATAAAAAAAGAATTTTGAAAAATATGAAATTCTCATCAAATTATGGTGTCCGTAGACCAGAGGTTTTGAAAAAGTATTTTATAGTCAATTAAAAATTAATAAAAAAATATATTGAATAAAAAAATAAGGAAAAATATGCTCATCAATATTTGGTGTCTTAGGTATATTTCCCTAGAAGGATTTGCAAAAAATCATTTATTTAAGTCAAAATATGGTGTTCATACACAACTATGGTATGGTCCTGAAACATGCATTTTGAAAACATGGTTTTTAAACATTCCTACTAAAAATAAATTTATACCATGTGGGTATTTAAATAAATTACATATTTGAAAAGTAGACTCCGAGAACTACATTTTCTATTACTAAATTTTTTCAAGATTCAATCTCTAAGTGCCTCAAATTTAGAGATCAATTGAGAGGAAATTTGAAAAAAAAGGAAAACACTTCCACTTTTTGCCCAAAAGTGGGACTCAACTTCTTGCAGCCACCCCATGAAATCTTACCACTTCCTTGAAAAATAATTCAGCTACATGTAATGCATCAGATGTCTTCTTTCAAGGTATGAAATGAGCCATCTTAGAAAATCTATCAACCACTACCAAAATAGAATCATTACTTCTCTGAGTTCTAGGAAATCTAAGAACAAAGTCCATACTCACATCTTCCCAAGGTCTATCAGGCACAGGAAAAGGTGTATACAATCCCAAATTTTGACTAGTTCCTTTCGCTACTTGACAAACTTTGCAATCTCTAACCATTCTCTCTACATCTCTATAAATATGTGGCCAAAAGTATCTCTCTAAAATCAAATTCACAGTCTTATCAATCCCAAAATGTCCAACAAGTCCACCACTATGTTTCTCCTTTATTATGTTCTCTCTCATAGATCCTCTAGGTATGCACAACTAAACTCCTTTAAACAACATGTCTTCTTGAATGAAATAGTCAATCCACTTATCACTCGCTGTTTGTTCCATACAAGATAACCAACATTCTACAAAATCAATGTCAATCTCATATAAACACTTCAAATCATCAAAACCAAGTACCTCAACTTTCATTTATGTTGGAAAACTTCTTCTTCGTCTCAAGGCATCAACAACTTTATTTTACTGTCCACTTTTATGCTTCAATGAAAAGGAAAAATTTTGCAAGAACTCAATCCACTTCATATGTGTCTGATTCAATTTATTCTGACTTCCCAAATACTGCAAAGCTTTATGGTCAGTATACAACACAAAATATTTAGGCATCAAATAATGTCTCCATTTTTTCAAATCTTGAACAATAGCATAGAATTCTTGGTCATAAATTGAATATTTTATCTTATCATTATTCAACTTCTCACTAAAGATAGCTACAGGTCTTCCTTCTTGACTCAAAATGGATCCAATTGCACTTCCACTAGCATCACATTCAACTTGAAAAACTTTACTAAAATTAGGCAAAGCAAGTGTAGGTAATTCTGCAATTCTTTGTTTCAATGTTTCAAAACTCTTTTGTGCTTCATGTATCCATTTGAAATCCCTTTTATCGCCTCTCATGGTTTCATTCATAGCATTACAAATAGAACTGAAATTTCTGATAAACTCCCTATAAAAACTTTCCAATCCATGAAATGATCTTACCTCTCCAACATTCTCTGGTGTAGGCCGATCAAGTATAGCTCTCACTCTCTCAGGGTCCATCTAAAATCCATCATCTGAAATCCCAAAACCAAGGTACACAATCTCCTCTTTCATAAATGAAAATTTCTTCAAATTAATCAGCAACTTTTCTTGCTTCAATATCTGTAATACTTGTCTGATATGTTCAAGATGTTCTTCCTTACTCTTACTAAATATCAAAATGTCATCAAGATATACAATAATAAACTTACCCAAGAATTTTTTTAGAACTTCATTCATCAGCCTCATGAAAGTACTAGGTGCATTTGTCAAACCAAAAGGCATAACAAACCATTCATACAAACCTTCATTAGTCTTAAAAGTAGTTTTCTATTCATCCCCTTCTCTGATCCTAATCTGATGATATCCACTCTTCAAATCAATCTTTGTGAAATAATTTGATCCACTCAAACTATCCATTATGTCATCCATCCTAGGCAAAGGAAACTTGTACTTTACTATTATCTTGTTTATAGCTCTAGAATCAGTTCACATTCTCCATTCTCTATTCTTTTTAGGTGCTAACAAAGTAGGTACTGCACAAGGACTCAAACTTTCCCTAATCAAACCTGTTTCAAGAAATTATTGCACTTGTCTATTCAACTTTGTCTTTTCATCAGGTGTCAACCTATGTGGTGCTTTATTAGGAAAACTAGCTCCAGATATCAAATCCATCCAATGACTTATACTTCTCATAGGCGGTAAATTATTAGGTACATTATCAGAAATGATGTCATGACATTAAGTCAACAAAGGTTTAACCTCAAGTGCATGTTCTAACTCATCTTGTTTCTCAATTTTCCTTGGAATAAAAGAAAAACAAACATTATGTTCTTTCATTTCTCTTACAAATTTTTTACCATCAACCAAGCATACTCTGACTGTAGTATAGTGACCTTCATCAAAATTTTCTACCAAAGGAAATAATACTTGTTTCTTCCCATCCATCCAAATAGTATATTCATTCAATCTACCATCATGCAAAGCTTTCCTATCATACTACCAAGGTCTACCCAAAAGAATATGACAACAATCCATAGGCATAATATTACACAAGGCTTCATCATGATAATTCCCAATTTTGAATTTAACAAGACATTGTTCACTTACAAGTAGTTTATGTTCCTTCTGGATCCAAGCAATATGGTAAGTTTTAGGATGTTTCAATCTCTGCAACTGCAATTTGTTAACTAGCTCTTCGGATGCCAAATTATCAGAACTTCCACTATCAATGATTATCTTGTAACATTTGTCAATGATCTTACATCTGGTTCTGATCAAACTTTTCCTCAGAATAGGTTCCTCATCAACTTCTTCATTCCACAAGATCCTTCTTAGCATCAAGTTCTCACCATGTTTAGGTTCATTACACATTTTCTCAACTTCTTCACAAGCCAAATTATCTTTTCCATTAGCTCCAGTCTTCTTTCCAGAGTTAGTACATTCAAAAGCTCTATGGTTCTGATCAAAATTTTCCTCAGAATAGGTTCCTCATCAGCTTCTTCATTCCACAAGATCCTTCTTAGCATCAAGTGCTCACCATGTTCAGGTTCATTAGACATTTCCTCAACTTCTTCACAAGCCAAATTATCTCTGCCATTAGCTCCAGTCTTCTTTCCAGAGTTAGTACATTCAAAAGCTCTATGTCCTTCTTCACCACATTTGTAACAAGTACCTTTAAACCAAGATTGCTCTTCTCTTTTCCCACTATTTTTATTCCTAGTGTAACTAGTATAGATACCTCTAGAGTAGTTACCTCTTTTTGCAGGTTCATCTTTCCATCCTTTATCTTGCACTAAATTGTCAGATTTGCTACTTTCTCCATAAGATTTTCCTCTACTTCTCTGAAATCTGCCACCTCTTCCTCTTTGTCTTTGTTCATGTCTCTTTGTCAATCTCTCTTCTTCCTTTAAAGAAAATTGGTATGCTTCTTCCACACTATCTATTTTCACATAGTTGATCTCATCTTGAATCAATGTCCTCAAACCATTCAGGTATCTTGCCACTTTCTCAACTTCATCATCCACATGTCTAGATCTGATATCCAATTTGTAAAATTCTTCAATATATTCCTTCACACTCATGTCATTTTGCCTCATATTTTGCATCTTTCTCATCAAAATAACTTGGTAGTCAGCTAGAAGGAACTTCTTCTTCATCTTTCCAATCATCTTCATCCATGTCTTGATCTTTTATTTTCCTCTCTTCTATCTCTCAGTTTGCAAATGATCCCACCAAAGAGATGCATGACCTTTCAACTTTGTAAATATTATCTTAACCTTATAATTATCAAGAGTACCTTCATACTCAAGTATTTATCCATCTTAGAGATCCAATCCAAAAGTGTATCGGTCTCAAGTATTCAATCATAGCAAGCAACTTCAATAGCAGGTATGGAGTTAGCCTTAAACAAAACTCTTAAAAGTTTTTCCTCATCTTGTTCAACTTCAGGTTCAGGATTAGGTGTTGCCTCTTCTTCATCCCTAACATCTTCAAGATGTGGGCCTCTTCTCTGGGTTGTCTCTACAGCTTCAAGCCTAGTTGCAATCTACCTCAATATATCCATGATAGCATTATCATTTCCTCTACCACAAACCATCTTGAAAATTAGGCTCCAACAAGATTGTAACCTTCAACAAGTTATAGCTCAGATCTCATATTTTCCACCCTACAACCAATCCAATAAGTTTCTCCATGATCCAATCCACAAGAAAGAACTTCACTCTAATACCACTTGACACAAGGGCAGGGAAGGTGTAGGCAGAATCAGGGTTAATTAAGACTGCTTAAACCCACTATCATGCCCTGCAAAGATTTACACATAGAAGCAATATGAAAAGCACATGAAATCATTCAAAACATAATGGGTATGAGATAAGAAACTAGCCACAACACTGGTACAATTATATTAATATTTCAACATGCCCGGTTGTGAGGCCTTCTGAGTTTCGGCCTTATACAATGAGAATTATGCAATCAGAATCATTGTGCACACCCAATCTATTTGCTACTATCTTTATACTATCTACTCACTTCTTCGCACTATCTATCTACTACCAACTAAAAACCCTAAGCTCCAAATATATAGTTAGTAAAGCCACAAGTCGGCTAGTCAGACATTTAATTACAATATAGGGCCACTTAGGAGGAGAAACCAAAACTAAAGAAAGAAATAACAAAACTCGATGTGAAATTGCATTTAGGTCCACACATCATCCAAGAACAGATCCCCAATTGTGCAATCCAATTTTCCCATACAGAACCATGCAAGCCAAAATACCACACGTTTCATGAGCAAAACTGGCAAGAAATTGATGCCGGAGGAAAATTGTGATAACTTCCAGATCCAAATGAATTAGGATGTGTGATCTTAGGAGAGTGCTCAATATTAGGTCCACATCAATGAATTAACTTCACAAGGCGATAAACCAACAACAACAATGACTACAAAACAAACATTAGATAGGTACAAGAAAATAGGAAATAGTTTTGGTGATGCGAGATTGCTCAAGACCCAAGATGCTCCTGCATCAAAGTAGCATGGCATTCAATTTGAGATCGGTAGCGGCCCTGCTAGTGGCTAAGTCGGTAGCTAGCATGGGTGGCCCATCGGCGGTCAACGTGGATGGAGTAGGCCCTACACATACCTTTTAAAAAAGGACTATGTTTTTTAGAAATGTGTTTAATAAATTTTTTTTTAAATTTTTTTTTTTGAAAATGCCTTATTTTGCATGTTGAGGCTAATTGGGCAAAAAAAATTGCCTAAGAGGCTCTCGAAACCAAAATGGAGAAAAATTTATAGAAAAATTTGTTGCTCAGGCCACCCAGATGTAAGGGAAGGGTCCTTTTTCCCTAAAATGCTTTGTTTACACATTGTCCTCCAGATCTGAGCTACAAACCCCCATTTGTAACTTGTGCAAATGATCTCCTAAAAGGATGAAATGAAAGCCAATCTTGAATTTCTTGAGCCTTCAAAATATAATGGTACAATCAAAAACTCTCTCTAGATCCTTCAACTTGTTGCAATCAATGAGATCAAGAAAAATACATATATGCAAAATAGAAACTACTAAATTTAATCTTTTAAAACATGATCTGAGACCATGTTAGAATCTATTAAAATATATATAAACCCAAATCGGATTGAAATAGTTAGATCAAAATTGGAAATAAAATAAACATAATACCACTACTTGGAGAAACTTGACGTGAATTCTCAACATCAAGAAAAATCCCCAATATGAAATATCCAAGTATTCCAATATATCTAATATATCTCCAATATGGAAAATACAATGCTTCAATATGCCTAATATGAAAAATATGTGCAAGCTAGAAGGTTTATATAGGAAACACCTTATAGGAAGCATGGACAAGGTTGAGACAAGTGTCTCAACTTGGGGGAAGTAGAGTCATGATAGGACTTAACAACATCCTCTAGAAGAGTTAGAGTCCAAATTAGACTCAACCATATCATAGGAGGAGGTAGAGTCTAAGTAGTAATCAACCATATGATAGGAGGATTTTGAGTCCAAGTAGCACTCAAGGATATCCTCCTAATAAAAGAAATCAAATAAATAAGTTCACCTAAGTAAAGTTAAGTCAAGATTGAAACCCATTTACTCTAACATGGTTCACTTGAAACCAGAGCATGGCTTCCACAATTAGCACTCTAAACAAGTTTTATGGAAATGCCACACTCCTTGATAGTGTAAATTCTATTTTCATGTCATTATTCCTTCATGGTTTTTAGGTATGTTTATCTAGTTCAATATTTTTATCTAATGCTTCATTTTCAATATTTCTATTTTTATTCCTATATCCTCCAAACTAATGCTTCATTTTCTTGAGAAAGTAGCTACCAAGTGAACCGAACAAGCTACCAAGAAATGAAACAAGCTCTAACATATTTTTGGTTGATCCAGGATTTCCATAAACCCAAGATGCTCTTGCATCAGATACCCAAGGTTCAAAAGAAATGATTCTCTAAATCATGTGTTAGGTACAGCCCAAGCTTAATCCAACTTAGATTGATAAATCCATGTATTGTCTTCAATCAGTTTGTTCTTCCACTTTATCAAATACTCCATGTAATCCTTTCATCTTGTGCTTTTTCCAACTCTTTGTTCCAAAATTTGCTCAACTTCTTATGTCTTATTTTTAGGATAATCATTCAATATTGTCACTTCTTCATCAGGCTCATGATACTCATAAAAATTTGAAATCTTGAATATAGGTGATGTATCCATTTCATTAGGTAGCTCAACTTCATAAGCATTTCCATTGTTAATTTTCTTCAATACCTTGCAAGGACCAAATTTCTTCATCTTCAACTTACCATATGTTCCAATAGGGAATCTTCCTTTCTTCAAGTGAACCATTACCTCATCACCAATGTCAAAAGTTTTATGTCTTCTTGACCCATCTACATTATCCTTGAATTTTTTATTACTTTGCTCCAACTTATGTTTCATTTCCTAGTGCAATGACTTCATAAACTCAACAAATTCTTCTCCTTCACCACTTATCTTCTCTTCACCAACAATATCTCTCAAGTCTAATATACCTCTCAGATTTATGCCAATAACAATATCAAAAGGTGACTTGCCAGTATGCCTATTAACTGAATTATTTTATGCAAACTCATCTTGTGCTAACATTAAATCTCAATTACTCAGTTTGTCTCCATCTAAACATCTCAACAAGTTACCCAAAATTCTATTTACAACTGTTGTTTGTCCACAAGTCTATGGATGAAATGTAGTACTATACTTAAACTCAGCGTTCAACTTCTTCCATAGAGTCTTCCAAAAATAGCCAACAAACTTACTATCTCGGTCAGAGATGATACTCCCCAGTAATCCATGCAATCTGACAATCTCCTTAAAGAAAAGATCTACTATATGAAATGCATCTGATTTTTGTCTACATGGTATGGAATGTTTCATCTTGGAAAATTTTTCCATAATAACATATCTGGAACCATTACGTCTTGTTGTTCTCAGTAATTCAAGAACAAAATCCATGCTAGTATCTCTCCAAGGTTTCTCAAGAACTGAAATTGGTGTATACAATCTTGTATTTTGACTTACTCCTTTTGCAACTTGACAAACTCCACAACTCTTCACAAATTTCTAAACAACCTTATACAAATGGGGCTAAAAATATATTTCCTTAAGAAAACTCAATGTCTTATCAATGCCAAAATGTCTAGCCAAACCACTACTATGTTTTTCCTTTATGAAATTAGTTCTCATAAAAGTACTCAGTGCATCAATCAAATGAAAGGGAATAACCAACCACTCACACAAACCTTATTTTGTCTTGAAAGAAGTCTTCCATTCATCACCTTCTCTGATTCTGCTATGATGATATCCACTCTTCAAATTAATTTTGTAAAATATTTTTCTCCACTCAAATAATCCATTATATCATCCATCCTCAATATAGGAAACTAATATTTAACTATTATCTTGTTGATTTATCTAGAATCATTACACATTCACCATTCTCCATTCTTCTTCGATGCCAATAGAGCTGCTACTACACATGGAATCAAACTTTCTTCAATCAAACCTTTCTGCAATAACTCTTGAATTTGTTGTTTGAGTTTTGCATTCTCAGTTGGTGTCAATTGGTGTGGTACTTTATTTGACAAACTATCTCCAGGAATCATATCCATACAATGACTAATAATTGTCATTAGCAGAAAACCATCATATATATTATCTGAAATGATCTTTGTGTACTCAGCAAGAAACTTCTCAACATCTACCGAAACTTAATCTTTTATTTTCTCACTCAGTTTGTTAGGAATAAAAGCATAAAACATCATTTTTCTTCAAATCCTTAACAAACTGTCTCCCTTCCATCAAACAAACTTTCTCATATGTACACATCTCACCAATAGAGTCTTCAATGAAAGGTAACATGATTTTTTTCTTTTCATCAGCCTAGATAGTATATATGCAATATCCTATCATATATAGCATGTCTTTCATATTGCGAAAGTCTACCCAAAAAAATATGACAACAATCCATGGGAATGATATCACACAACACATTATCATAATACTTTCCAATTTTTAGATTCACAAAACATTTTTCACTTACCATAAGTGTATGCTCATCCTTGATCCATGAAATTTGACAGGACTTTGGGTGCTTCAATCTTTCCAACTATAACTTTGTAAACATTTCTTTTGATGCTAGATTCTCTGAGCTTCCACTGTCAATGATCACTTTCCAAAAAAAATCTGCAATTTTGAATCTGGTCTTGAACAAACTTTTCCTTACTAGATCTTCCTTAGTCTTTTCACTCCATAATGCTCTTCTGACCATCAGATTTCCATCCTTCTCAGGTTCATTCGGTGAATCTTCATGTACAAAAGAATTTCTACTATTACTAGTCAGGTTATTACTTGCATGTATACACTCAAATGACCTATGTCCTTCTTCACCACAATTGTAAAAATTTCCTCAGAATCCTCCTCTACCATAGCCACCTCAGGAGTAGTTACTTCTTCCTTGGAATGAACTTTCACCTTTACACTTGTCTTTCCTTTGTCTTGATTTGTCTTGTCTGGATCAGATCTACTATTTTCACCATAGGATCTACCTCTTCCTCTAGGGAATCTACCACCTCTTCCTCTTTATCTTTTTCAATGCATTTTGTTTAATTTCTGCTCAACTTTTAGGGAAAACTAATAAGCCTTCTCAATACTCTCCATTTTCACCAAGATGATTTCTTCTTGAATAGAATTCCTTAACCCATTTAAATATCTTTCAATTCTTTCTGCCTCATCTTCAATATGTCTAAATCTGATATCTAGCGTATAAAATTCCTTCGTGTAATCCTTTATTGAGATATCCTTCTACCTCAAACTTTGCATTCTCCTAATTAGGTTAATATGATAATCACAAGGTAGAAACTTTCCTTTCAACTTACTTACCATCTTATTCCATACCCTATTTTTGTCTTTACCTCTCTTCTTTCAGTCTAACTGCAGATACTCCCACCGCAAGGATGCATGACCTTTCAATTTTGTGCTTGCAATTTTCACATTCTTCTCATCTGATATGTTCTCCTACTCAAATTATTTCTCAATCTCATTGATTGAATCCATCAATTCATCTGAATCTAGTTTCCCACTATACTCAAGAGGGTTAAACTATAGAGTAGCCTTCAAACTAATCAATTCTTTCAGGAGTCTTTCCTCTCCTTGATCCATTATAGGTGCATGTGAGGCTTCCTCCTACATTTATTTGGGTTCATCATCACTAACATCATCAAGATGTCTACCTTGACATCTAGATGTCTCAACAACTTCTAATCTAGAAGAAATTTTCCATAGCATATCATTTAAGCCTAGATGTGCATCTCATCTCCCTTGATCTATCTTGAAACTCTCTACAATTGTAGGTCACATCGTAATCCTCCACCTCACAACAATATCCCTTACTAGGGCTTATAGGAAGGAACTTCTAGATCTAACCTCGCCCTGATACCACCTATCACAATCTAGGGATGGATACAGGGGCCTAGGGCACTCCCAAATACCAAACCTACTTGCAGATTAACAACTTGGAACCAACAATATAGAGAAGGAGAGAAGGAATGTAGATATCTTTATTTATTCACCAAAATTCATACATGTCAAGTTATAAGGCCTTCCTAGTTATAGCTAATATAATGAAATTCAATTACACAATAGTCCTTATACATGCAAGGATCCAGACTTCAGATTCTATCTTATTCTTATTTCAACTTCTTAACCCTTGAATAGCTCTACTTATTTATACGAGAGGCCACTGAATAGGTTGGTTCAAAAGATCCTTTAGATTGAGTGATCCCAACATTATTATCATGGCCATAATTAACTGCACATGTTGAACAACATCAAACAATCAACTACACGAGTCGGTAAACTCAAGAATCGAGCAACACCAAACACACTGAACCAACTCAGTAAAGAACACTATCGAGCCAACTTGGTAAAGAACAACAAAGTGATAACCAAGTTTGTCATGGAACAAAAGGATCACTCCACTGAGAACTCCAAAGAAGCTACCGAGAAACCCAAAAATCTCTAACATATTTTTGGTTGATCCAAGATTTCCATAAACCCAAGATGCTCATGCATCATTGTTACATTATACAGTTCCTCTTCACAAATCATAGGTACAAAATAATTAGGGACATCCTTCTCTTCATCAAGATCCTCATCTCATTTTTATTTTTTCCAACAATCATGGTCATAAATAATTTTCATACCTACATACTTTTCCAAAAACTCTACACTTCTTAATATCTTAGGAATTCCCTAGTCAAATGATTTGAAGTTCCACATAGTGAGTATTGGCCATTTTAAAATATCTCTACAATGATTGAAGTAATCATGCAAACTTGGAATTGTGTAGTGGGAAATGGGGACCACCTAAACATCTATTTCTCCTTGATTCAAAACACACATTAGAATATGAAACCACCTCAAGTGAGGCACTAAATGATGGAGGATCCAAGAATGGAGAGTCCAAACCTTGCAGCCTACACCAACATAATGGAAATACATAGCAACAACAAGATATAAATAGAAATCAACTTTCATTCATCATTTAATGAGCATTACATGCAACATGTCGAGTTGGAAAGCCTTCTCGGTTACAACCACTTACATCAAAAAATACAATATAGATCTCACAGGATCCAACAAACACCTAGCTAGCCCAGATCTACACAACCATAGGAAATGGTACAAACACCAAGGTAGATCTAAACTTGTTCTTGCAAGCCACCTAGAAATCTCCTTGTCTCCTAAGATAAAGAACTTAGCCACTAGCTCTACTAAACATTGATAGCTATATATCTTCTACTTCCTCCTCTTAAACAACTACCCACACCCTCCTTATATACTACTTAGCCACAAGTCAATTTTAGAACAAGAATTAAATACAAAATATTAGTCAGATTCTACATAGCCTTACAAAATAATTTTTCTCCAAGTCAGCCTCTAATGGTCATCATATCTACATGAGAAAGAAACACTCTAGATTTAGGTCCACATGCATCCCAATGAGAGACACCAACATTAAGATCATGGCCCAATTTAAATGCACAACTTCACCAAGACAAATCATCCAAAATAACCAGTCAATGAGCCAGAACACCGAGCAACCAGCACCAGTAAGTGATGGAAAACCGAGACCCATTCGGTGAAGAACACCACTAAGAAGAAACCGAGCACCAAACTCATCCACCAAGTAACTACCAAAACCAAAAACCAAACACTAACATGTTTTTTCTGATATAATATTGCCAACTACCCCAAGATTGTCCTACATTAGACACTCTAGGTATGAAATTGATTTTCTTAGAATCTCAACGAACATCTTTCATGATTCAATACATAGATCCCAAGACAATTCTTGATATACATGTCTTCTGAGTCCTCAATTGACACACTCTTTTGTCAGACCCACTTCTATTTTATCTACCTTCTCAAATCCTTCCTCGAAAACATACAGGTCTATCCTCTTTTCTAATCTCTAACCCTTTCATAATCCTTCAACTCAGTCCTACTAAAACTCAAGTTTAGTCCACCGAGTTTATTATCATGCAAAGGAATCAAGAGAAACTTTCTTCCACACTTCTCAATAGTGAATACATTCTTGACACAATCATGTACACCCTTACAATCATACATCCAAGGTCTACCAAGGAACATGTGATAATTCCTCATGTCCATAATATCACACAACACTTGATATGTATAGTGCCCAATATGAAAATCAACATAATATTGTTCCCTCACATCCAAGGCATGTTCATCTTGTACCCAACTGATCTTATAAGGACAAGGATGTCTCATTCTCTTAAAACCAAGTTTCTATACTATCTCCTCGACAACAAGGTTACCAATACTACCACCATCCACAATCACATTACAAATCTTATCGAGAGACTTGCAGTGAGTTCTAAAAAAATTCCTCCTCTTACAAGGTTTCATCACCTTATTACCAATAAATGTTCTCTAAACCAGTAATTTTTTTGACTCCACCTCAGGTTCATTCTATATATTCTCATTCACCACAACATTCCTACTATTACCGAGCTTCCTATCTGCATGTGTACGTACACTCAAAAGACCTATGTCCTTCTCCATAGTTATAAAAATTACCTATAAATCAACCTCTACATGTTCTTCTCCTTGGTTCAACATGTTTCACTTCATCACCAACTATTGCTTTATCCCTTACCGATAGACTATTCTTGTTTCTCATTCCCTCAGGAGTTACCATGATGTCTTATCTTCATCTTATCTTCTGCCTTTAGCGAATATTAGTAAGAATCCTTAGCTTAATCAACCTTAAACATGACAATCTCATCCTTCATATTGAGTCTCATGCCATGAACATACCTAGCCACATTTTCTTTAAAAATTTCTCTATGTCCAGTCTAAATAGTCAACTTGTAAAAATCCTTGGTATAGTCTTCCATAGTCATGTTCTTCTACTTTAGGTTTTGTAACTTCTTAAACAACTCAAGTTCATAGTCGGCAGGTATGAACTTACCCTTTAATTTTTCCACCATCAACCTCCACTGATTGATCTTCATCTCACCTTCTTCTCTAGCTATCTACAATTCTTTCCACCACAAAGAAGCATGTCCCTTCAACTTTTTCTATGCTAACCTCACTCTAAGAGGATCTCCAATGTCTCCTAGCTCAAAGTAATCTTCCAAATAATTGATCCAATCAATCAGGTCCTTGGGTTTTAATGTACCTAAGAAATTAGAAACCTACATTTGGTGACTTGTACTCAACCAAGCCATAGATCTTTCTAAGTGATCAACTTTGTCTTCCACGGATCTCTCCACCTGATCAGATCTATCTTCTCCACTCAATCTAGCAGCCTCAAAATCTTCACCAACTTCTTCATAACCATCCTCGGTTCCAAGCTTCCTTGGTGTAATAGCTATAACTCTCATGAACTTGGAGACCATCTCATTCTTCATTGTTTCCATTTCATATCTGACATATAATCTAATCTTTTCTGCTATCTTCATCTCTACTATTACAAAGATGTACAGTCTCCCTAGGTTCCAATCTTCTCAAAGGAATCTCCCAAGATCTTTGAAAACCCTCTGCAACAAACCCCAACCTGACCACCTTGTGACAACCTCTAAATTTTTTTCAAGTCAAATTACAATGTGCTACCTTGCATGAACAACTAGGAAGGGTTTCACAAGTTTAGGAACATGGATTTGCAACTCAAGCCAGCTAGATCAAACATTTTCCAACTAGATCAAACATCTGCTAACTAGATCAAACCTCGCTCTGATACCACCTGACGGAGTCAAGGATGGAGGATCCATGAATGGATAGTCCAAACCTTGTAGATATCTGATGCAGGAGCATCCTGGGTGTAAGAGCAATCTTGCATCACCCAAAAAAATTTATGTTTTTATATTCAATAAGGGTTATTTTGTGCAGAGCTGCTATTTATGGAAAGTTACTATTTTTGGTAATTTTTGTATGTGCTCAGAATGATTTGATTTCTTTCTTGGAGGTTCATTTTGGTTATATAAGTCTGCCAGTAAAGTTTCATTGCCAGATCAAGTGTATATTGGAAGATATTGAAGATTTTCGGTATTGGCAGCAGGGTACAGAAACTTTGAACTCAGTTTTGAAGGCTTTAGAGGCCCCGGATGAGGTCAAAAATTTGGGTGACGAGCGCTTGCGCCGGTCAAGCCTGTAGAGCGCTTCGTGGCGTTTCCGAAATGGGGTTATAATAGCCGAGCGGGTCAACGGGTGATGACTTATGGTCTTCGGAAGTTGGGTCACCTGAAATGGCGAAAAATAATTTTCTTCAAAATTTCTGTTCGGGTTTCAAAGGTTATCTTGAGCCGACTATGATGTAATGAAATGTAAAATAAATTAATTCTAAGTTTGGTCGGCCTTATTGGCTAAAATTCTGGAACCTTCCTAGGCGGTGGAAAATTGCCTATATAAGGAAGGCTGTATTATGGTCTTAGGCAGTTCAGAATAGTTCTGGGTAGTAGATCTGGGTAATAGTTCGAGGCTTTGTCCTACAACATATTGT
This sequence comes from Chamaecyparis obtusa, assembly GCA_027943335.1. Classification (NCBI taxonomy): domain Eukaryota; kingdom Viridiplantae; phylum Streptophyta; class Pinopsida; order Cupressales; family Cupressaceae; genus Chamaecyparis; species Chamaecyparis obtusa. Next base: position 40,434 of record BSBK01012777.1, read on the forward strand.
AAGGGAATGCCCATGTGGCTTTGCATATTGTAATTCTGAAAGTTTGTAATTCCACATTTGTGGAGATAATAAGAAGCCAATTTTCTGTTCTTGCATATTGTTGTTGTTTCTCTATATCTGTAATGTGTTTGTGGTATTAAGGGGAGCACCCTTCATCAGGTGGTATCAGAGCCAGGTTGTTGAGTGTGTAAACAGATCACCGACTGTGAGGCAGTTTGCACCAGGACCGTGGCTAGGGTTTCAGCGCGCATCGCGAAAATACCTCCACGGAGGGAACGTGGTGGAAGAGCTGGTGTTGTGACACCTGAGGTTAGAGAGCTGCAGAGACAAGTGCGAGCATTGCAAGAAGAGATTCGCAGAGGAATGAATCTTAATGTCAGAGACGAAAGTGAGGATGAAGCCGAAGAAGAATATCAAGAAGGAGAAATTGAAATTGTGAACTAGGAGGAAGAAAGACTTTTTCGGGCGATTTCCAAGATTGGGAAAAGACCTAAGATTGAGGTTCCTACATTTTCTGGAAATCTTAACCCAGAGGAATTGATCGACTGGATCAATGAATGTGAAGAATATTTTGAGTATGAAGATGTTGAAGATCCTGATAGGGTCAAATTTGCGAAGGCCAGATTGAAAGGTCATGCGAAGATCTGGTGGAAAGAAATTCAATTGGAGCGAAATAGAAGAGGGAAAGATAAAATCACAAGATGGGATCGGATGGTGGATAAATTGAAGCGACAGTTCATTCCTGTTGATTATGAGCTTGACCTACTGAAGAAAATGCAAAGTTTGAAGCAAGCAGGAAGATCTGTTCAGGAGTATACAGAGGAGTTCTATCGACTTCTCATCAGAACAGGCCATGCAGAAGCTGATAAAGAGAAAGTTGCCCGATACCTTAATGGGTTAAGGCCAATCATTCAGGAGGAGCTGAATCTGGTTCGAATGAAAAGTATTGAAGAGGCATACCAGTTTGCCCTAAAAGTAGAAGAAAAACTGAACAAGAAGTTTGAGAGCAGACAAAACGGAAGAGGTCGCGGTGGACGATCTGGTGGACGGTCATATGGTGGCCGAAATGAAGATCCGAAAAGGAAGGATGAGGCCAGTAGCAGTCAGAATCAGCGAGGAAATAATTCCAATCGTTTCCAGGATCAGAATAATAGAGATCAGAGAGGAAGAGGAAGAGGACAAGGATCTGGAAGAGGTGGCTTCCGTGGAACATGTTTTCACTGTGGAGAAGAAGGTCACAGGGCATTTGAATGTCCTCAGCGCCAAGACAGAACAGATAGGAGAAATGAAGGCCAGGCCAGAGTTGCACATGTAGATGAAGATGCCAGATCATCAAATTCTGAAGATGCTGAAAGAGGAGAAACGTTGATTAACAAAAGAGTCCTGTTGAGTGGTGAGAATGAACCTGAGCAAAGGAGGAGCCTGTTTCACACCAGGTGCAAGTGTGAAGGTAAATGTTGTGATGTGATCATTGATAGTGGGAGCACTGACAATTTGGTGTCAGAAGAGATGCTGACAAAGTTGAAGCTCAAGAGACAGAAACACCCACATCCATATCGGATTGCCTGGGTGCAGGATGACCACAAGGTCATGGTCAATGAACAATGCCTGGTGAAGTTCAAGATTGGCGGATACCAAGATGAGGTATTGTGCGATATCATATCTACAGATGCATGTCATATGTTGTTGGGTAGACCATGGCAGTTTGACAGATGTGTTGTACATGATGGTCGTGCGAATACCTATTCCCTGACAAAGGATGGAGTGCGACATAAGCTAAAACCATTGAAGAAGACTGAAGAAAAGGTATGTGGTAATGCAAGGATAACTTTTGTTGATGGAAGAAATTTTCTAGATGGCATGAGGCATGAGCATGTATGTTTTGCTTTAATTCCAAAAGCTGGTAAAGAGGGAGTAGAAGATGTTCCTGTAGAAGTTGTAGATTTGTTGAATGAGTTTCAGGATATTGTATCCGATAACATGCCTGATGGATTACCACCAGTCAGAAAGATCAGTCATCAGATGGACTGGATCCCAGGAGCGAGTTTTCCGAATAAGGCAGCACACAGAATGACACCTGCAGAAAGTGAGGAGTTGAACAGACAAGTACATGAACTGTTACAGAAAGGTTTGATCCGTGAGAGTCTGAGTCCCTGTGCTGTACCAGCGGTATTAGCACCAAAGAAGAATGGAGAATGGAGGATGTGTACAGATTCTAGGGCAATAAACAAGATCACAATCAAGTACAGGTTTCCATTGCCACGAATGGATGATATTATCGACTGTTTGAGTGGAGCTGTGTATTTCTCAAAGATAGATCTGAAGAGTGGATATCATCAGATTCGGATCAGAGAAGGAGATGAATGGAAGACTACCTTCAAGACAAAGGAAGGACTGTATGAGTGGTTAGTCATGCCTTTTGGGCTAACCAATGCACCGAGCACTTTCATGCGGGTCATGAACGAGGTTCTGAAAGAATTTCTGGGTAAGTTGTCATTGTTTACCTAGATGATATTTTGATCTTTAGTAAGACATTGGATGAGCATATGATGCATATTCGTATGGTATTTGAGAAGTTGAGAGAAGAAAAATTGTTGATCAATTTGAAGAAGTGCAATTTTGTGAAGAAAGAGTTAGTGTATTTGAGATTTGTAGTTTCAGCAGAAGGTCTAAAAATGGACCCAGAGAAGGTACAGGCTATCCTTGAATGGCCTACTCCAAGGAGTGCTACTGAAGTAAGATCTTTTCATGGTCTAGCTAGCTTTTACAGAAAGTTTATCAGAAATTTTAGCAGTATTTATGGTCCCTTGACTGAAACAATGAGAGGGGATAGAAAAGAGTTTAAGTGGACTAATGGGGCAGAAAATAGTTTTCAATTGTTGAAACAAAAAGTTACAGAACAACCTATTTTAGCACTTCTAGATTTTAATAAGGTGTTTCAAGTAGATTGTGATGCTAGTGGGACTGCAATAGGAGCTATTATGAGCCAAGAAGGTAAACCTGTTCCTTATTTCAGTGAGAAGTTAAATGATGCCAAGAGGAAATATTCTGTTTATGATCAAGAATTTTATGCTATAGTTCAGGCATTAAAGAAGTGGAGACACTATCTGCTTCCTAAGGAGTTTGTCTTGTATACTGATCATCAAGCTTTGTAATATTTGAATAGTCAAGGAAAGTTGAATCAGAGGCATTTGAAATGGGTTGAGTTTTTGCAGAGTTATACATTTGTTTTGAAACACAGGAGTGGAAAGTCTAAAAGGGTTGCAGATGCTCTTAGCAGAAGGCAACTATTGCTGACAGAAATGCAGATTGAAGTGGTTGGGTTCAAGGAACTCAAGAATTTGTATCCAGAAGATCTTGATTTTGGCGAAGCTTGGAAAGCTTGTACAGAACCTGTTACTCTAGACAGGACGAAATGGCTGGATTTCATCATCCAGGACGATATGCTATTCAAAGGGAGTCAATTGTGCATTCCACGAAGTTCTATGAGGGAGAATCTCATCAAGGAGAAGCATAGCGGAGGATTGGCTGGACATTTTAGTCGTGACAAAACCTTTGGTTTGGTTAGTGAGAATTATTATTGGCCACAGTTGCAGCAAGATGTGAAGAAGCTTGTACAGAGTTGCAGAGTATGTCAGATGGCGAAAGGAGTGAAGCAGAATACAGGGTTGTATCAGCCATTATGTATACCTGAGAAGCCTTGGGAGGATATCAGCATGGACTTTGTTCTTGGTTTACCAAGGACACAGCGGGGACATGATTCAATTTTTGTGGTGGTTGACAGATTTTCAAAGATGGCACATTTCATTCCCTGCAAGAAGACTAATGATGCTGTTCATGTAGCAGAATTATTTTTCAGAGAAGTAGTGAGACTTCATGGTTTGCCAAAGACCATAGTTTCAGATCGGGACACTAAGTTTGTTGGATATTTTTGGCGTACATTATGGAAGAAGTTGAAGACAGATTTGAAGTTTAGTTCATCACATCATCCATAGACTGATGGACAGACAGAGGTGGTGAATAGGAGCTTGGGGAATTTGCTGAGATGTTTGGTTGGAGATAAGCCAACAGGATGGGATTTGATTTTACTACAGGCAGAATTTGCATACAATAATTCTGTCAACAGGAGCACTGGTAAATCACCATTCCAGATTGTATATGGAAGTAGTCAAAGAAATGCATCTGAATTGAGAAAGATAGATAAAGGAGAAATAAGTAGTGCTGAAGCTGAGGATTTTGCAGAACACTTGAAGAACATCCATGAGGAGGTGAGGAAGCATATTGACAAGATGAATGCACAGTATAAGGCTAAGGCAGATGTGAAAAGGAGGCATAAGGAATTTCAGGTTGGTGATGAAGTCATGGTTCATTTGCGGAAGGAGCGGTTTCCAGTTGGTACATATAACAAGCTGAAAATGAAGAAGTTTGGACCATGCAGGATATTGAAGAAACATGATTCAAGAAATGCATGAGGTAGAATTGCCTATTGAGCTAAATATTTCACCAATTTTTAACATTTCAGATCTGACAGAGTATCATGAAGGAGGTGTTGAAGATGAGATCACAGCAGCACAGTGGAGTATTCCAGCGACTAGTTCAGACACTAAGGAGATCGAAGATATACTGGACAGTCGTGTTGGTAGAAGCACAAGGAACATGACATATGAAGAATATCTGGTTAAGTGGAAAGGATGACCTGTTGAAGATTCATCATGGCTAACAAAGGAGGAGGTTAACCGTCTTGGTTTTCCTCTGCACACCTGAGTCGTGACAGGGTCACTTCTCAAATTACCCCGGGTGTCTGATGCAGGAGCATCCTGGGTGTAAGAGCAATCTTGCATCACCCAAAAATATTTATGTTTTTATATTCAATAAGGGTTATTTTGTGCAGAGCTGCTATTTATGGAAAGTTACTATTTTTGGTAATTTTTGTATGTGCTCAGAATGATCTGATTTCTTTCTTGGGGGTTCATTTTGGTCATATAAGTCTGCCAGTAAAGTTTCATTGCCAGATCAAGTGTATATTGGAAGATATTGAAGATTTTCGGTATTGGCAGCAGGGTAGAGAAACTTTAAACTCAATTTTGAAGGCTTTAGAGGCCCCGGATGAGGTCGAAAATTTGGAGTACGAGCGCTTGCGCCAGTCAAGCCTGTAGAGCACTTCGTGGCATTTCCGAAATGGGGTTATAATAGCCGAGCGGGTCAACGGGTGATGACTTATGGTCTTCGGAAGTTGGGTCACCTGAAATGGCGAAAAATAATTTTCTTTAAAATTTCTGTTCGGGTTTCAAAGGTTATCTTGAGCCGACTATGATGTAATGAAATGTAAAATAAATTAATTCTAAGTTTGGTCGGCCTTATTGGCTAAAATTCTGGAACCTTCCCAGGCGGTGGAAAATTGCCTATATAAGGAAGGCTGTATTATGGTCTTATGCAGTTCAGAATAGTTCTGGGTAGTAGATCTGGGTAATAGTTCAAGGCTTTGTCCTACAGCATATTGTAAGGGAATGCCCATGTAGCTTTGCATATTGTAATTCTGAAAGTTTGTAATTCCACATTTGTGGAGATAATAAGAAGCCAATTTTCTGTTCTTGCATATTGTTGTTGTTTCTCTATATTTGTAATGTGTTTGTGGTATTAAAGGGAGCACCCTTCATCAGGTGGTATCAGAGCCAGGTTGTTGAGTGTGTAAACAGATCGCCGACTGTGAGGCAGTTTGCACCAGGACCGTGGCTAGGGTTTCAGTGCGCATCACGAAAATGCCTCCACGGAGGGAACGTGGCAGAAGAGCTGGTGTTGTGACACCTGAGGTTAGAGATCTGCAGAGACAAGTGCGAGCATTGAAAGAAGAGATTCGCAGAGGAATGAATCTTAATGTCAGAGACGAAAGTGAGGATGAAGCCGAAGAAGAATATCAAGAAGGAGAAATTGAAATTATGAACCAGGAGGAAGAAAGACTTTTTCGGGCGATTTTCAAGATTGGGAAAAGACCTAAGATTGAGGTTCCTACATTTTCTGGAAATCTTAACCCAGAGGAATTGATCGACTGGATCAATGAATGTGAAGAATATTTTGAGTATGAAGATGTTGAAGATCCTGATAGGGTCAAATTTGCGAAGGCCAGATTGAAAGGTCATGCGAAGATCTGGTTGCAAGAAATTCAATTGGAGCGAAATAGAAGAGGGAAAGATAAAATCACAAGATGGGATCGGATGGTGGATAAATTGAAGCGATAGTTCATTCCTGTTGATTATGAGCTTGACCTACTGAAGAAAATGTAAAGTTTGAAGCAAGCAGGAAGATCTGTTCAGGAGTATACAGAGGAGTTCTATCGACTTCTCATCAGAACAGGCCATGCAGAAGCTAATAAAGAGAAAGTTGTCGGATACCTTAATGGGTTAAGGCCAAACATTCAGGAGGAGCTGAATCTGGTTCGAATGAACAGTATTGAAGAGGCATACCAGTTTGCCCTAAAAGTAGAGGAAAAGCTGAACAAGAAGTTTGAGAGCAGATAAAACAGAAGAGGTCGCGGTGGACGATCTGGTGGACGGTCATATGGTGGCCGAAATGAAGATCCGAAAAGGAAGGATGAGGCCAGTAGCAGTCAGAATCAGCGAGGAAATAATTTCAATCATTTCTAGGATCAGAATAATAGAGATCAGAGAGGAAGAGGAAGAGGACAAGGATCTGGAAGAGGTGGCTTCCGTGGAACATGTTTTCACTGTGGAGAAGAAGGTCACAGGGCATTTGAATGTCCTCAGTGCCAAGGCAGAACAGATAGGAGAAATGAAGGCCAGACCAGAGTTGCACATGTAGATGAAGATGCCAGATCATCAAATTCTGAAGATGCTGAAAGAGGAGAAACGTTGATTAACAGAAGAGTCCTGTTGAGTGGTGAGAATGAACCTGAGCAAAGGAGGAGCCTGTTTCGCACCAGGTGCAAGTGTGAAGGTAAATGTTGTGATGTGATCATTGATAGTGGGAGCACTGACAATTTGGTGTCAGAAGAGATGGTGACAAAGTTGAAGCTCAAGAGACAGAAACACCCACATCCATATCGGATTGCCTGGGTGCAGGATGACCACAAGATCACGGTCAATGAACAATGCCTGGTGAACTTCAAGATTGGCGGATACCAAGATGAGGTATTGTGCGATATCATATCTATGGATGCATGTCATATGTTGTTGGGTAGACCATGGCAGTTTGACAGATGTGTTGTACATGATGGTTGTGCGAATACCTATTCCCTGACAAAGGATGGAGTGCGACATAAGCTAAAATCATTGAAGAAGACTGAAGAAAAGGTATGTGGTAATGCAAGGATAACTTTTGTTGATGGAAGAAATTTTCTAGATGGTATGAGGCATGAGCATGTATGTTTTGCTTTAATTCCAAAAGCTGGTAAAGAGGGAGTAGAAGATGTTCCTGTAGAAGTTATAGATTTGTTGAATGAGTTTCAGGATATTGTATCCGATAACGTGCCTGATGGATTACCACCAGTCAGAAAGATCAGTCATCTGATGGACTTGATCCGAGGATCGAGTTTGCCGAATAAGGCAGCACACAAAATGACACCTGCAGAAAGTGAGGAGTTGAACAGACAAGTACATGAACTGTTACAGAAAGGTTTGATCCGTGAGAGTCTGAGTCCCTATGCTGTACCAGCGGTATTAGCACCAAAGAAGAATTGAGAATGGAGGATGTGTACAGATTCTAGGGCAATAAATAAGATCACAATCAAGTACAGGTTTTCATTGCCACGAATGGATGATATTATGGACTGTTTGAGTGGAGCTGTGTATTTCTCAAAGATAGATCTGAAGAGTGGATATCATCAGATTCGGATCAGAGAAGGAGATGAATGGAAGACTGCCTTCAAGACAAAGGAAGGACTGTATGAGTGGTTAGTCATGCCTTTTGGGCTAACCAATGCACCGAGCAATTTCATGCGGCTCATGAATGAGGTTCTGAAAGAATTTCTGGGTAAGTTGTCATTCTTTACCTAGATGATATTTTGATCTTTAGTAAGACATTGGATGAGCATATGATGCATATTCATATGGTATTTGAGAAGTTGAGAGAAGAAAAATTGTTGATCAATTTGAAGAAGTGCAATTTTGTGAAGAAAGAGTTAGTGTATTTGGGATTTTTAGTTTCAGCAGAAGGTCTAAAAATGGACCCAAAGAAGGTACAGGCTATCCTTGAATGGCCTACTCCAAGGAGTGCTACTGAGGTAAGATCTTTTCATGGTCTAGCTAGCTTTTATAGAAAGTTTATCAGAAATTTTAGCAGTATTTATGGTCCCTTGACTGAAACAATGAGAGGGGATAGAAAAGAGTTTAAGTGGACTAATGGGGCAGAAAAGAGTTTTCAATTGTTGAAACAAAAAGTTACAGAACAACCTGTTTTAGCACTTCCAGATTTTAATAAGGTGTTTCAAGTAGATTGTGATGCTAGTGGTACTACAATAGGAGCTGTTATGAGCCAAGAAGGTAAACCTGTTGCTTATTTCAGTGAGAAGTTAAATGATGCCAAGAGGAAATATTCTGTTTATGATCAAGAATTTTATGCTATAGTTCAGGCATTAAAGAAGTGGAGACACTATCTGCTTCCTAAGGAGTTTGTCTTGTATACTGATCATCAAGCTTTGCAATATTTGAATAGTCAAGGAAAGTTGAATCAGAGGCATTTGAAATGGGTTGAGTTTTTGCAGAGTTATACATTTGTTTTGAAACACAAGAGTGGAAAGTCTAATAGGGTTGCAGATGCTCTTAGCAGAAGGCAACTATTGCTGACAGAAATGCAGATTGAAGTGGTTGGGTTCAAGGAACTCAAGAATTTGTATCCAGAAGATCTTGATTTTGGTGAAGCTTGGAAAGCTTGTACAGAACCTATTACTCTAGACAGGACGAAATGGCTGGATTTCATCATCCAGGACGATATGCTATTCAAAGGGAGTCAATTGTGCATTCCACGAAGTTCTATGAGGGAGAATCTCATCAAGGAGAAGCATAGCGGAGGATTGGCTGGACATTTTGGTCGTGACAAAACCCTTGGTTTGGTTAGTGAGAATTATTATTCGCCACAGTTGCAGCAAGATGTGAAGAAGTTTGTACAGAGTTGCAGAGTATGTCAGATGGTGAAAGGAGTGAAGCAGAATACAGGGTTGTATCAGCCATTACCTATACCAGAGAAGCCTTGGGAGGATATCAGCATGAAATTTGTTCTTGGTTTACCGAGGACACAGCGGGGACATGATTCAATTTTTGTGGTGGTTGACAGATTTTCAAATATGGCACATTTCATTCCTTGTAAGAAGACTAATGATGCTATTCATGTAGCAGAATTGTTTTTCAGAAAAGTAGTGAGACTTCATGGTTTGCCAAAGACCATAGTTTCAGATCGGGACACTAAGTTTGTTGGATATTTCTAGCGTACATTGTGGAAGAAGTTGAAGACAGATTTGAAGTTTAGTTCATCACATCATCCATAGACTGATGGACAGACAAAGGTGGTGAATAGGAGCTTGGAAAATTTGCTGAGATGTTTGGTTGGAGATACGCCAACAGGATGGGATTTGATTTTACCACAGGCGGAATTTGCATACAATAATTCTATCAACAGGAGCACTGGTAAATCACCATTCCAGATTATATATGGAAGTAGTCCAAGAAATGCATCTGAATTGAGAAAGATAGATAAAGGAGAAATAAGTAGTGCTGAAGCTGAGGATTTTGCAGAACACTTGAAGAACATCCATGAGGAGGTAAGGAAGCATATTGCCAAGATGAATGCACAGTATAAGACTAAGGCAGATGTGAAAAGGAGGCATAAGAAATTTCAGGTTGGTGATGAAGTCATGGTTCATTTGCAGAAGGAGCGGTTTCCAGTTGGTACATATAACAAGCTGAAAATAAAAAAGTTTGGACCATGCAGGATATTGAAGAAACATGATTCAGGAAATGCATATGAGGTAGAATTGCCTACTGAGCTAAATATTTCACCAATTTTTAACATTTCAGATCTGACAGAGTATCATGAAGGAGGTGTTGAAGATGAGATCACAGCAGCACAGTGGAGTATTCCAGCGACTAGTTCAGACACTAAGGAGATCGAAGATATACTGGACAGTCGTGTTGGTAGAAACACAAGGAACATAACATATGAATAATATCTGGTCAAGTGGAAAGGATGACCTGTTGAAAATTCATCATGGCTAACAAAAGAGGAGGTTAACCGTCTTGGTTTTCCTCAACACACCTGAGTCGTGACAGGGTCACTTCTCAAATTACCCCGGGTGTCTGATGCAGGAGCATCCTGGGTGTAAGAGCAATCTTGCATCACCCAAAAATATTTATGTTTTTATATTCAATAAGGGTTATTTTGTGCAGAGCTGCTATTTATGGAAAGTTACTATTTTTGGTAATTTTTGTATGTGCTCAGAATGATCTGATTTCTTTCTTGGAGGTTCATTTTGGTCATATAAGTCTGCCAGTAAAGTTTCATTGCCAGATCAAGTGTATATTGGAAGATATTAAAGATTTTTGGTATTGGCAGCAGGGTACAGACACTTTGAACTCAGTTTTGAAGGCTTTAGAGGCCCCAGATGAGGTCGAAAATTTGGGTGACAAGCGCTTGCGCCGGTCAAGCCTGTAGAGCGCTTCGTGGCATTTCCGAAATGGGGTTATAATAGCCGAGCGGGTCAACGGGTGATGACTTATGGTCTTCGGAAGTTGGGTCACCTGAAATGGCGAAAAATAATTTTCTTCAAAATTTCTGTTCGGGTTTCAAAGGTTATCTTGAGTCGACTATGATGTAATGAAATGTAAAATAAATTAATTCTAAGTTTGGTCGACCTTATTGGCTAAAATTCTGGAACCTTCCCAGGCGGTGGAAAATTGCCTATATAAGGAAGGTTGTATTATGGTCTTAGGCAGTTCAGAATAGTTCTGGGTAGTAGATCTTTGTAATAGTTCGAGGCTTTATCCTACAGCATATTGTAAGGGAATGCCCATGTGGCTTTGCATATTGTAATTCTGAAAGTTTGTAATTCCACATTTGTGGAGATAATAAGAAGCCAATTTTCTGTTCTTGCATATTGTTGTTGTTTCTCTATATCTGTAATGTGTTTGTGGTATTAAGGGGAGCACCCTTCATCAGGTGGTATCAGAGCCAGGTTGTTGAGTGTGTAAATAGATCACCGACTGTGAGGCAGTTTGCACCAGGAACGTGGCTAGGGTTTCAGCGCGCATCGCGAAAATGCCTCCACGGAGGGAACGTGGCGGAAGAGCTGGTGTTGTGACACCTGAGGTTAGAGAGCTGCAGAGACAAGTGCGAGCATTGCAAGAAGAGATTCACAGAGGAATGAATCTTAATGTCAGAGACGAAAGTGAGGATGAAGCCGAAGAAGAATATCAAGAAGGAGAAATTAAAATTGTGAACCAGGAGGAAGAAAGACTTTTTCGGGCGATTTCCAAGATTGGGAAAAGACCTAAGATTGAGGTTCCTACATTTTCTGGAAATCTTAACCCAGAGGAATTGATCGACTGGATCAATGAATGTGAAGAATATTTTGAGTATGAAGATGTTGAAGATCCTGATAGGGTCAAATTTGCGAAGGCCAGATTGAAAGGTCATGCGAAGATCTGGTGGCAAGAAATTCAATTGGAGCAAAATAGAAGAGGGAAAGATAAAATCACAAGATAGGATCGGATGGTGGATAAATTGAAGCGACAGTTCATTCCTGTTGATTATGAGCTTGACCTACTGAAGAAAATGTAAAGTTTGAAGCAAGCAGGAAGATCTGTTCAGGAGTATACAGAGGAGTTCTATCGACTTCTCATCAGAACAGGCCATGCAGAAGCTGATAAAGAGAAAGTTGCCGGATACCTTAATGGGTTAAGGCCAAACATTCAGGAGGAGCTGAATCTGGTTCGAATGAACAGTATTGAAGAGGCATACCAGTTTGCCCTAAAAGTAGAGGAAAAGCTGAACAAGAAGTTTGAGAGCAGAGAAAATGGAAGAGGTCGCGGTGGACGATCTGGTGGACGGTCATATGGTGGCCGAAATGAAGATCCGAAAAGGAAGGATGAGGCCAGTAGCAGTCAGAATCAGCGAGGAAATAATTCCAATCGTTTCCAGGATCAGAATAATAGAGATCAGAGAGGAAGAGGAAGAGGACAAGGATCTGGAAGAGGTGGCTTCCGTGGAACATGTTTTCACTGTGGAGAAGAAGGTCACAGGGCATTTGAATGTCCTCAGCACCAAGGTAGAACAGATAGGAGAAATGAAGGCCAGGCCAGAGTTGCACATGTAGATGAAGATGCCAGATCATCAAATTCTGAAGATGCTGAAAGAGGAGAAACGTTGATTAACAGAAGAGTCCTGTTGAGTGGTGAGAATGAACCTGAGGAAAGGAGGAGCCTGTTTCGCACCAGGTGCAAGTGTGAAGGTAAATGTTGTGATGTGATCATTGATAGTGGGAGCACTGACAATTTGGTGTCAGAAGAGATGGTGACAAAGTTGAAGCTCAAAAGACAGAAACACCCACATCCATATCGGATTGCCTGGGTGCAGGATGACCACAAGGTCATGGTCAATGAACAATGCCTGGTGAAGTTCAAGATTGGCGGATACCAAGATGAGGTATTGTGCGATATCATATCTATGGATGCATGTCATATGTTGTTGGGTAGACCAAGGCAGTTTGACAGATGTGCTGTACATGATGGTCGTGCGAATACCTATTCCCTGACAAAGGATGGAGTGCGACATAAGCTAAAACCATTGAAGAAGACTGAAGAAAAGGTATGTGGTAATGCAAGGATAACTTTTGTTGATGGAAGAAATTTTCTAGATGGTATGAGGCATGAGCATGTATGTTTTGCTTTAATTTCAAAAGCTGGTAAAGAGGGAGTAGAAGATGTTCCTGTAGAAGTAGATTTGTTGAATGAGTTTCAAGATATTGTATCCGATAACGTGCCTGATGGATTACCACCAGTCAGAAAGATCAGTCATCAGATGGACTGGATCCCAGGAGCGAGTTTGCCGAATAAGGCAGCACACAAAATGACACCTGCAGAAAGTGAGGAGTTGAACAGACAAGTACATGAACTGTTACAGAAAGGTTTGATCCGTGAGAGTCTGAGTCCCTGTGCTGTACCAGCGGTATTAGCACCAAAGAAAAATGGAGAATGGAGGATGTGTACAGATTCTAGGGCAATAAACAAGATCACAATCAAGTACAGGTTTCCATTGCCACGAATGGATGATATTATGGACTGTTTGAGTGGAGCTGTGTATTTCTCAAAGATAGATCTGAAGAGTGGATATCATCAGATTTGGATCAGAGAAGGAGATGAATGGATGACTACCTTCAAGATAAAGGAAGGACTGTATGAGTGGTTAGTCATGCCTTTTGGGCTAACCAATGCACCGAGCACTTTCATGCGGCTCATGAACGAGGTTCTGAAAGAATTTTTGGGTAAGTTGTCATTGTTTACCTAGATGATATTTTGATCTTTAGTAAGACATTGGATGAGCATATGATGCATATTCGTATGGTATTTGAGAAGTTGAGAGAAGAAAAATTGTTGATCAATTTGAAGAAGTGCAATTTTGTGAAGAAAGAGTTAGTGTATTTGGGATTTGTAGTTTCAGCAGAAGGTCTAAAAATGGACCCAGAGAAGGTACAGGCTATCCTTGAATGGCCTACTCCAAGGAGTGCTACTGAGGTAAGATCTTTTCATGGTCTAGCTAGCTTTTACAGAAAGTTTATCAGAAATTTTAGCAGTATTTATGGTCCCTTGACTGAAACAATGAGAGGGGATAGAAAAGAGTTTAAGTGGACTAATGAGGCAGAAAAGAGTTTTCAATTGTTGAAACAAAAAGTTACAGAACAACCTGTTTTAGCACTTCCAGATTTTAATAAGGTGTTTCAAGTAGATTGTGATGCTAGTGGTACTACAATAGGAGCTGTTATGAGCCAAGAAGGTAAACTTGTTGCTTATTTCAGTGAGAAGTTAAATGATGCCAAGAGGAAATATTATGTTTATGATCAAGAATTTTATGCTATAGTTCAGGCATTAAAGAAGTGGAGACACTATCTGCTTCCTAAGGAGTTTGTCTTGTATACTGATCATCAAGCTTTGCAATATTTGAATAGTCAAGGAAAGTTGAATCAGAGGCATTTGAAATGGGTTGAGTTTTTGTAGAGTTATACATTTGTTTTGAAACACAGGAGTGGAAAGTCTAATAGGGTTGCAGATGCTCTTAGCAGAAGGCAACTATTGCTGACAGAAATGCAGATTGAAGTGGTTGGGTTCAAGGAACTCAAGAATTTGTATCCAGAAGATCTTGATTTTGGCGAAGCTTGGAAAGCTTGTACAGAACCTGTTACTCTAGACAGGACGAAATGGCTGGATTTCATCATCCAGGATGATATGCTATTCAAAGGGAGTCAATTGTGCATTCCACGAAGTTTTATGAGGGAGAATCTCATCAAGGAGAAGCATAGCGGAGGATTGGCTGGACATTTTGGTCGTGACAAAACCCTTGGTTTGGTTAGTGAGAATTATTATTCACCACAGTTGCAGCAAGATGTGAAGAAGTTTGTACAGAGTTGCAGAGTATGTCAGATGGTGAAAGGAGTGAAGCAGAATACAGGGTTGTATCAGCCATTACCTATACCAGAGAAGCCTTGGGAGGATATCAGCATGGACTTTGTTCTTGGTTTACCGAGGACACAGTGGGGACATGATTCAATTTTTGTGGTGGTTGACAGATTTTCAAAGATGGCACATTTCATTCCCTGCAAGAAGACTAATGATGCTGTTCATGTAGCAGAATTGTTTTTCAGAGAAGTAGTGAGACTTCATGGTTTGCCAAAGACCATAGTTTCAGATCGGGACACTAAGTTTGTTGGATATTTTTGGCGTACATTGTGGAAGAAGTTGAAGACAGATTTGAAGTTTAGTTCATCACATCATCCATAGACTGATGGACAGACAGAGGTGGTGAATAGGAGCTTGGGAAATTTGCTGAGATGTTTGGTTGGAGATAAGCCAACAGGATGGGATTTGATTTTACCAAAGGCGGAATTTGCATACAATAATTCTGTCAACAGGAGCACTGGTAAATCACCATTCCAGATTGTATATGGAAGTAGTCCAAGAAATGCATCTGAATTGAGAAAGATAGATAAAGGAGAAATAAGTAGTGTTGAAGCTGAGGATTTTGCAGAACACTTGAAGAACATCCATGAGGAGGTGAGGAAGCATATTGCCAAGATGAATGCACAGTATAAGGCTAAGGCAGATGTGAAAAGGAGGCATAAGGAATTTCAGGTTGGTGATGAAGTCATGGTTCATTTGTGGAAGGAGCGGTTTCCAGTTGGTACATATAACAAGCTGAAAATGAAGAAGTTTGGACCATGCAGGATATTGAAGAAACATGATTCAGGAAATGCATATGAGGTAGAATTGCCTACTGAGCTAAATATTTCACCAATTTTTAACATTTCAGATCTGACAGAGTATCATGAAGGAGGTGTTGAAGATGAGATCACAGCAGCACAGTGGAGTATTCCAGCGACTAGTTCAGACACTAAGGAGATCGAAGATATACTGGACAGTCATGTTGGTAGAAGCACAAGGAACATGACATATGAAGAATATCTGGTCAAGTGGAAAGGACGACCTGTTGAAGATTCATCATGGCTAACAAAGGAGGAGGTTAACCGTCTTGGTTTTCCTCTGCACACCTGAGTCGTGACAGGGTCACTTCTCAAATTACCCCGGGTGTCTGATGCAGGAGCAGCCTGGGTGTAAGAGCAATCTTGCATCACCCAAAAATATTTATGTTTTTATATTCAATAAGGGTTATTTTGTGCAGAGCTGCTATTTATGGAAAGTTACTATTTTTGGTAATTTTCGTATGTGCTCAGAATGATCTGATTTCTTTCTTGGAGGTTCATTTTGGTCATATAAGTCTGCCAGTAAAGTTTCATTGCCAGATCAAGTGTATATTGGAAGATATTAAAGATTTTCGGTATTGGCAGCAGGGTACAGAAACTTTGAACTCAGTTTTGAAGGCTTTAGAGGCCCCGGATGAGGTCGAAAATTTGGGTGATGGGCGCGTGCGCCAGTCAAGCCTGTAGAGCGCTTCGTGGCATTTTCGAAATGGGGTTATAATAGCCGAGCGGGTCAACGGGTGATGACTTATGGTCTTCGGAAGTTGGGTCACCTGAAATGGCGAAAAATAATTTTCTTCAAAATTTCTGTTCGGGTTTCAAAGGTTATCTTGAGCCGACTATGATGTAATGAAATGTAAAATAAATTAATTCTAAGTTTGGTCGGCCTTATTGGCTAAAATTCTGGAACCTTCCCAGGCGGTGAAAAATTGTCTATATAAGGAAGGCTGTATTATGCTCTTAGGTAGTTCAGAATAGTTCTGGGTAGTAGATCTGGGTAATAGTTCGAGGCTTTGTCCTACATCATATTGTAAGGGAATGCCCATGTGGCTTTGCATATTGTAATTCTGAAAGTTTGTAATTCCACATTTGTGGAGATAATAAGAAGCCAATTTTCTGTTCTTGCATATTGTTGTTGTTTCTCTATATCTGTAATGTATTTGTGGTATTAAGGGGAGCACCCTTCATCAATAACACCAACACA
This sequence comes from Chamaecyparis obtusa, assembly GCA_027943335.1. Lineage (NCBI taxonomy): Eukaryota > Viridiplantae > Streptophyta > Pinopsida > Cupressales > Cupressaceae > Chamaecyparis > Chamaecyparis obtusa. The sequence continues at coordinate 57,110 of BSBK01012777.1, forward strand.
TCTAAAATACATAGAAACAAAAATCAATTATCATTCATCATTTACTGAGCATTAAATGTAACATGCCAAGTTTTGAGGCCTTCTCGGTTATGGCCACTTACATCAAAAAATATAATATAGATCTCACAGGATCCAACAAACACCTAGCTAGCCCAAATCTACACAACCACAAGAACTAGTAGAAACACCAAGGTAGCTCTAAACTTATGCTCTCAAGCCACCAAGAAATATCCTTGTCTCCTAAGACAAAGTACTTAGCCACTAGCTTTGGTAAATATTCATAGAACTATCTCTAGTACTTCCCCCTCTTAAAAAACTTCCCACACCATCCTTATATACTACTCAACCACAAGTAATCTTTATAACAAGAATTAAATATGAAACATCAGTCAGCTTCTACATAGCCTTACGAAACACATTTTCTCCAAGTCAGCCTCCAACGGTCATCAAATCTACATGAGAAATAAACACTCCATATTTAGGTCCACACACATCCTAATAAGTGACCCCAACATTAAGATCATGCCCCAATTCAAATGTACAAGTCTACCAAGTTGATTCATACCAACAAACTAGTCAGTAAGCCAGAACACCGAAAAACCAGTACTAGTCACTAACAGGACACCAAGACCCACTCAATGAAGAACACCACTAAGCAGCAACCAAAAACCGAACTGATCAAGAGAGTAACTACCAAAACTAGAAACCAAACACTAACATATTTTTGGTGATATAGGATTTCCAACTACCCCAGGATGCTCCTACATCATCAAGATAAATTAGATCAGCACCACCTAGTAAGAGGGATGTTAATGCAAGTTTTTTTCTCTCAAGATTTCTATTCCTTTTGTAGCTCAAAATCAAAAAGTAGATAAATAAGACTAATATTTAAATGACTAATCAAGATAAGAGATGATCTAATCTACTAAAAAGAAGATGTAGAAGGAGATAGAAGTAAATTTGAGTGCACCTAGAACTGAAATAGGAGAAATGAAGACTCAGATCTAAATAGTACTAGGATCTTGAAAATACATGTAACTGATATCCTAGCTCAAGCACAGTATTTGTCTACACCTAAAATTTCACTAGTTTTTATAAAGAAGAAAATGTCTAAAATATTTTCTAATTGAGATTTTCTACTAGTAAAAATTACAGAGTGGTTGTATCAGTCTTGAGATGGCATATGTATATATAGACATATGTACATGTATATGTATTTATATTTGTATATGTATATGTATATGTATATGTATATATAGACATATGTACATATATATACTTATATATTTTTATGAATATATATATGTATAGATACCTATATATATATATATATATATATATATATATATATATATATATGTATATATATATATATATATATATATATATATATATATATATATATATATATATGTATATATATATATGTATATATATATATATATATATATATATGTATATATATATATGTATATATATATATGTATATATATATATATGTATATATATATATAGATATATATATATATCTGTGTGTGTGTGTCTATGTGTGTGTGTATATATATATATACACACACACATACACACACACACACACACACACCCTCTTTTAGTGCATTTTCATGATAGATTTACATTTAGGATGCATTTGCACTTGATTCTTTGATTCTAGGTGAAATTAGGGTTAGGATCATTAGGATTCTCCTTGGTTTCCTTCTTCGTGGCTCTATTTTCTAGGTAGGACCTATGTACTAGCCCTCCTAGCCCTCATCACATTTCTTCTAGGCTTTTGTGCCCTTTTCTAGCATTTTGTTCTATTTTCCCATCGTTCTAAGTCTCTGGCAAACCAAAAAACTTCAGTGAAACTTTAAGTTCACTAGCCTGAAACCTCAGGTTAGGATTGAGGTCAACCTTGACCTTTGTTGGGTTTTGGTTCTTGCTTTCAAATTTGGATCATAGTAGGGCCCTAAATTAAAAATGGGCCTTTGGATCCAAATGCGAAAGGGTTTTTATTCAAAATTCATTTAATACATTTCCTCCTTAGTTGGCTATTGTGATTGGACCATAATTCAAGGTGAAATTTGAATTAGGGGCCCTTACATTTTCCTAGGAGCCTTTTCTTGAAATCTCTATATAAGAACTCTTTTTTTCCTTCATTTCAATGAGTTATGAGAAGATGACATAATGATGAGATGATGATGCAAGATTGCAAGAGGATGATATAGGATAACAAGATATGAACATGCCTTGATGCAAGCAATCATTATATGGACAAATTATTGTGGACATTCATTTGGAGCAATAAAGATTCCTTCTTCCTTGATCTACCATTTTCAACATTTAAGCATTCTAAAGATACAATCATGGGGTAGCAACTACAGATTGTGAGTTTGGTAGGAGTAGTTTAGCCTTTGGGGATTGGTATGCTTTCTTTATCATATTCAAATCTATGCATTTCTCTCTCATTTTAATTCATGATAGGGTTTTAATCTAGAGGATTAGATCTTGGGATTGCACATTCAAAGCTCTTCCTACAAGAAAAACACACATATTCTGTTACATACAGCTATTCGTGGAGGTGGAAATCACCAAAATGGGGGTTTCACTAAGGCAAAACCCTATATATCCACCCCAAAACACCATTTTTAGATATCTACAGTCATTGTTTCAGGAGTTGCAGAGCAGATTTGGATACCCTTTTTGGAAAACTTTCAGGATTCGTGAACAAAATTTTTGTCAGAGTAGTGCAAGTCAAGGTCGACATAAAGGGGCACAATTGCACCCCTGTATTTGGGTCAAGGTCGACCTAGTTCAAAAAAGAAAAATATTTATGGGTTTTCTCAATTTCTATGTTTCTATTCCAAATTCGGTTGCAGAATTTCCAAAAACATGATATAGGCACCATAAAATAGGTATTTCCAGATTTTCTATGTTATGAGGTATGTATTTCATTTTATTTGATTTCATTATTATTTGCAAGCATTTCCAGATTTATGTTCCTTATCATTAGAATTTCATGTATGTATTAAATATTGGTTTAGGGTCTCTTTTATGTACAAACCCCTATTGTTCTAAACCCTATCCATATTTTACACCAATACATTTTGGTGAACCCGTTTATGACAACTCTTTCTTTTTGGTGTTAGATCTTACATGCATATAAAAGTATATTTCTTTTTTGCTCTTGCATTTATATTTCAAAAATAAAATAAAAATCACAAAATATCTTAAAAAATACAAAAACATTTACATTTTTCATGCGTGTAGTGCTACTTTGTGTTCAACATGTATGATTTTTGTTTTGAATACTTTGATGAGGCTTTTATTGCAAAAGAGGATAGATCCCCTAATGAGGTACATGGAAGTGAGGATGAAAATTGTTCAAATAAGATCTCCATTGATCCTATTCCTATTTCATCCTCCTCCACAACCTCTTCAATTGACCTTTACCACAAGGTGTGTGCATGGTTACCTTCATGTTCCACTATTTGCAACATTGATACACCTATAATGTTATATCCTAAACCTTTGTTGATGCTAAAAGGATTTCCTCGAATAATAGTTAAGGGTAAACCTAGAGATCTTTTGGATTTCTTTGATAACACAGATTTTGTTTCACATGCTTATCACACACAGAATAGCTCTCAGCCTACTATTATGGTTTCTTTACCTCCTTCCAAACCTATGCTTCCTTAAGTCCCTAGGTTTCGATCTTCCTTTAAGGAGTATGACTTAGTAGAATAATTATGTGCTACTCTTGCTAAGATATCTTTATGGGAATTTCTTTAAACTTCCCCGATATATCACGAGGTATTGCAAAAGGCTTTATATACCCTTCCTACTTCACCTCCTAACCAAGAGAACATTAACTCCTTTTTGGAGTGCATGCATACTATGCCTTCTGTACCTCCTATTATGTTTTTCGATGATGATTTACCTTTTGTTGAGGTGTAGAATCAATATGATGCTCTTATGGTTGTTGTTTCTATTAATCAGAGTATCATTCGTAGAACATTAATTGACAATGGATCTGGGCTTAATGTTTGTAGCATGGATATTCTTAAGGAAATTAAGGCTAATCTTACAACTATTCAACCTGATAATGCCCCTATTCATTGATTTGATAATATTGCAAAGAAAACTTTGAGCATTATTACATTACCTGATAAAGTTGGTCTGATTATTCTCAATACACCTATTCATGTTATGCCTGGACCTCTCAATTATAATCTTCTTTTAGGTAGACCATGGTTACATACTATGCATGTAGTTCCTTCTACTCTTCATCGAAAGATTAGGTTCATTTATAACAATTTGATGTATATGCTAGATGCAGATCATGTGCCGAATCCTTTCTTAAATGCTGAATATGCTAAAGTTTCTAAACCTCTTCAAACAAGTAAAGAGATTGAAAGGCCACCTGAGATTAAACAAACTGCAACTCCATCTTCTTCTTTGACTGGGGATGATTGGGGAACATTTAACTTTAATCCTTCTTTTATTGGGGAATATAAAGTTTCTGATTTGGAATTCATCAAACAACAAAGTGGGTTTGAATAACAATTTTTTACTCCTTCCCTGCTTTCTGTGGAATTAAAAAGTAACTTTGTTGTTGCCTCAATTGAAGAAAAAATTGAAACAATAAAGCCCGATTACTATGATATTGTGACATATGCAGCTCCTTGGACTCAAACTGATATGGTCGATAGATATGGTTTTAGTTATCATCTTCTCAAGAAATCAGGATTTAATGGGAATGGATGTGGTAAATACAAACAAGGTATACAAGTACCTTTGGCCAAAGAAATTTATGATTATACATATGGATTGGGGTTCAATCCTTACAAACAACCATCAGCTTTTCCTCTCAATGTTAATCATATCTGTGGTGGACATTTGAAGTTGGTTAACCCGCTCCTCCTTGACATGGATCAAAAACTTATCTTGGTTTTTTTTGCCAAAGATGAAGCCTTAGCAAATTTTTGAGGAGCTTATGAGGATCTACCTATGTTTCATCATAAAAGATGGAAGCCCTATTATCTAAATACATAAGCTTATTTTGGAGAACATGATGAATAGAATATTTCTCCTTTACCAATGAATTCTCTGATACAAAGTAATTTAAATAATAACTGAGACTGTTGAGGTTCAAATGAAAGAAAATGACTCTGAGAAGACGATAAAAATTGGGAAGTGTTTGAATCAAGATGAACATGATCAGTTGGTTTCCCTTTTACTTGAATTTAAGGATATTTTTTATTGGACATATTTGGATATGTTAGGTATAGATTCTAATATTGTTACTCATAATATTGTTCTCAAACCAAATGTTTAACCTATGAAGCAAAAAATCCAAAAGATGAATCCAGGAATTGCCTTATTAGTTAAGGCTAAAATTGAAAGATTATTGGATACTGGATTCATCCGCTCGATTGATTACTCAGATTGGATTTCAAACATTGTGCCCATTTCAAAAGAATAAAATAAGATAAGAATGTCAACTGTCTTCCAAGATTTAAATAAAGCATCCTTAAAAGATGATTTCCCATTACCTAATATTGATATGATTGTGGATTCAATAGCGGTTCATGTTTTATTATCTTTTATGGATGACTTTTTGGGCTATACTCAAGTTCTTATTCCTCTTGAAGATTAATTTAAGACCACATTTATAACACCTTTGGGAACATTTTGTTGGGTCATGATGCCTTTTGGATTAAAAAGTGCGAGAGAAACTAATCAACGCGCCATGAATTTAATTTTTCATGACTACATTCATAAGATTCTTGAGGATTATGTGGATGATATCTTGGAAAAATATATACAAAGAGGAGGTCATGTTAGTATTTTACAGCACATGTGAAGGCAAACTTTTCTTGGTCTTTTGGCACAATCTTTATCTGATTATAACTAGAGAAACCATCCATTAGAGAGTAAATTTCATAGCCCGCCATCATATCCACAATCATGTCAATGTTGGGTAGTGGAAATTCATCTTTAGGATATGCTTTATTCAGGTCCCAGAAATCCATAGAGACTTGAATGACTTATCATGCTTTATAAGTGGAAAAATATTGGAAATCCATTCTGTGTAGTCAATGGCTCTGATGAAACCAGGTTTGAGAAGTTTTTCTAACTTTGCCTTGACTAAGAGTGCCACATGTGGATGCATCTTACGAAGTTTTTGTTTGACAGGCTTAACACCTAGTGCAATAGACAGATGATGCATGATTAGATTGGAATCCAATCCAGGCATATCAGAGTAAGTCCATGCAAAATTGATTTGCTTACTTCGAAAGAAACTAGTCAACTCTTCTTTCTCTTCTATAGATAGTGATTGTGCCAAATGAATAATTTGAGGTGTAGCTTCCATAACAAAGTTCATTGGTTGGGTTGGATCAATTAGCACTGATGCTCTTTGTTGAAAATGACTGGGAAGTGTATGAAGTATCTCATCCTTGGGCACCTCAGAGAGGTTTTCACCCTTAGATATGTCTTTTATTTTTACTTTTTTCGGCTTTGAAATTGACACAATGTGGTTTTCACCATCAAGGCACCTATTTGTTTTTCTTTTAATTTTGTGACTGAGATACTTGATATCAGCTTCAGTCATGTTGACACTACTTTCACTGGTGGAGAACATTACAGGTTCGACAATGTTGAGATAACTAGCAAGAGTATAGTCATTCTGGAACATAAGGACTTCACTAGATGGAGAGGGAGAGTTCCAATTGATTAGCTTGGGATGGAAGAGTAAAAGAGAAGTGGCAGGTTCAAGTGCATTCATAGTATAGTCATCGAAAGCATGGACAATCAAGTTGAGACCTAAAGCAATCTCATCCAAAGGTGTGTTCAATTCCCTTTGATACCTCATGGCAGAAGTAGAGGGAATGTTAACGTTAGTGGAATCAGACTCGGTCATCCTAACACTAGAACCTTCACCTACTTCAAGAAGGTTTTCATACACATGAACAACATCTATATCTTTATCAAAAGTTTCATCAGATAGAGAATCAAACTCATATTCATGTGAATCAGTGATGCTTGATATAGGAATTCCATCAATAGTTACTGTACCATCTGACTTATTTTCATCTCTTGTAGTATTAATGGTTTTTTTATTTTGTTCTTTCTAGAATTTCTCTTAAAAGGATGATGACATGTACTATTCACCTTGAAAACTGGGATCGACAATTTGCATTGCTATCCATTGGTCATATGTGAGTAGATGCACTGAAGTGGTGTCATCAGAATCACTATTAGTCTCTACCAAATGGATAGGTATAATAGGATCATCTGATTCTGTAAAGAATGTGACAAGATCTAGAGGAATGGGATAGGGAAATATATCCTCATTAGAGCTATCCTCTAGATTTACAACTGTGGTAGTGTCTTTAGGTTCTGGCTAGTATTCTAGTTCTGGCATAAATTTTTTGATCCCTAAATGAAAAGAGATTTTCTTGAAGCCTAGACCTGTAGTGTCCTTGGTTCGACAACCTATGGCTTCAATTGGTTCAAGAAAACCATTGTCATTCACCCCTATAGGTCCACTCCCTTTGTAACCAAAGTGCTTCATGATTTTGAAGGCTTCACTATGGTACTTTTTCTAAGTCACGAGAAGGAGTGATTTGTTTAGATGTGTCCTTTCCTTTGTAAAGCCAAGCTATAATAGCTCTTTCCTCATCCTCATATTCTAATGGTGTTGTGGCCCATACAAAGGCACCATCATATAATATTTGAGGAGAACTGGCAGATGTTCTATTGCTCTCATAGGGTCTCCTATAGGAATGCAAAGATGGAGGCAAAGCTGCTAATGATAACATAGGTTCAATCTAATACCCCCCATGCCTGTATCTTTAAGCTTCAGAGTCTGTTCCATTTCTTTTAGTTTGGCATCATAGAATTTAGTAGATTCTCTATTAGTTGGGACAAAGCTTTCTATAGATTGTGTGAGTGTGTTTCAAGGATAGTTGGTATTGGAAAGTACCCTCACTTATGCTCCATGGAATGGGAACCTGATATATTGGTGATATGTGGATGGAACTGCCTGCATTTCATGAATCCATTGTCTTCCCAATAGTATATTATATGCAAGGTGGATGTCTAGAACCTAGCAAATGACATCCCTCTCTACAGGTCCAACTCAGATTGGCAGTACAACTAGACCTTTAGATTTTTGTTCCTCTTCACCATATGCCTTGATAGTGATTTTCTTGTGGGCATCTATGTAGTCTTCATCATAGCCTAATTGGGTAAGTAGCTTAGCAGAGTAGATATTAAGGCTAGCACCATTATCAATGAGGACATGAAAGATGTGCTTTGGGCCTATCATGACTTCAATATGTAGAGGAGCATTGTGCAGATGGCTCAATGAATGGTCATATTCTTCAGAGAAGGACAAATAATGAGTTCAGGTCAGGTGACCCACCATGGATTGAAATCAGTCAAGATCCAAACCTTTTGGGACATTTGCCTCAACAAGGGATTTATCAAGAATCTTCCTGTGAGTAGGTGAGATTTTCAATAGCTCAAAGATAGTGATCTGAGCGTTGGTATGTTGCAACATGTCTAGGATGTTGTAATTAGCAATGCTAGGCATGGGGACCGATTTCAAGTTGTTTTTGGTGGGGCCAACAACAACTTTATCCACAATTTTCTTTAGTGTGGATGTAGAAGGGTCGGGACCCTTAATGGTGATCTTCACATGAGATCGTGTAACAACATTTTCACAATCCTAAGATGCTTCTAGTTTGGAAGAATGAGACACAGGGCCTCACAAGAAAAACAAAGTCTTAGGCTTAAGAGTATCCTCATTCCCCTTGATAGTGATCACATCACAATATTCGACCTCGATAGGTTCAATCATATTAATTACATTGTCATTGCTAGTGTATGTGTAGTTAACCTTGGCATTAGCATTCTTGGTCTTGGAAGATTCACCCTTCTCATGAGGAGGAAATGGGTCTTTGAATGCCTAATGATCTAAGTTCTTATTATGACCGCTCACAACAATATCCCCATTTTTGATAAAATCTTGGATCTTATGTCTAAGCTGAATGCAGCCAGAAGTCTTATGACCCTTGTTTTGGTGATAATCATAGTATGCAGTTTCATTCCACCAAGCAGGCCATAGTTGTAGGTCATAGGGATGTAAATTTTCTAAAGGAGCGAGTATTTGGTTTTACACAAGAGTCTTGTAAACCACGTCAAGGGGTTCTCCTAAGGAAGTAAACTCACACTTGGGTCAAGAGGCCCAAGGTTTATTTCTGGAAAATCTCAAAGGTTGTTGAGTATCTATCATAGCCTTTTCAATGGCTTTGGTTTCCTATAAACCGAAGGTAAGGTTGAAAATAGACTTTGAAGGTTTTGGGGTCACATTGTCAACAACTCCATCATTTACAACATCTCTATTTTTCTTGACAAAATTACCTTTGTCTTTTTTCGAGGAGGAAGACCCCTGTTTGTTATCCTTGTTCAAAGTCAACTCTCCTTTCTTGATCATAAATGCTTCTATCCTCATAGCTTTTCTAATCATATTATCGAATTTTAAAGGGCCTTGGAGTTGTACTGATATCCAAAATTGGAGATGAGATTATCTAAGAAGATGTCGAGTTTTCTGGACTCAGGTAGTTTGTAGGAATATTTTGTATAGAGTTGTCTCCATCTCTAGATAAATGCCAAGAAAGGTTCCCCTTGTCTCTATTTTAGATTTTAAAGATCTTGGATATTGACTGGATGTTGGATATTGTGTGAATAATGCTAGAGGAACAAATTAGCAATTTCATCAAAAGACTTGATACCAGTGGGTAGTCAAGAGAACCACTCCATAGCTAACCCACCCAAACTATGAGGAAAGAGGTGCATGATGTAAGTCTAATCATGTATGAACTCCATGGATAGAGTGCCAAAATCTCTGAAGTGATCCTAGGGATCAGTAGTACCAAGGTATGCATCATATTTGGGAAGTTCTACTCCTTTGGGATAAGGAGGCATGCGAAGACTCTTATCAAATGGGAAAGGACAGATGCTTTCCATTGTGAACTATTGTGTTGGTTTATCCTTATCCTTCACAAGTTGGCTAATTTGGTCTTTCATGTCATGAACTAACCTTTGCAACTTAGTGGTATCAGTTTCCTCTTCTTTGGCCACAAGTGTCTCTACTTTGAAATCTGGGGGTAACTTGGCCCCTTGTTTAGCCAGTTCTAGAAAATATTTCTCTCTCTTCTACAAGGAGAATTTCCATCATCTTGAGAAGAATCTTATTGGATTTCACAAAATCTATGTCATTTTGGGTTATCACCTCATCATCATTACCAAGAATTTCAAAAATGCTTGGGGCTTGATCTTGATTCTGGTCATTTTGAGAGTGATAGTGATATTGTTGCTAGTCATTTTGAGATTTATTTTAAGATTGGTACTAATTCTGATCATTTTGAGATTGATCATGATGCTGATAATTTCAAGAGTGATCATGACATTGGTATTTTGAGATTGCTCATGAATTTTTCTATATTCCCCCTCTGGGAAATGAAATGGGTCTCCCATCTTGTCAATGTAGGATTGTGCAGCATGTACAAATTTAGCACGAGTGTGTGTAGTATGTTGAGAGGTCATGGAAATAGATTTGATATGGTCAATAGGATCAAAAGGGTTGATAGGGTCGATAGTGTCAATAGGGTTGATTCGAGAAAGTGATCTTGCAGAGTCTTGATGATCTTGGAACAATGGGTTATGTTGTTCTTGAAACAATAAGTTAGGCTATGTTTGAAACAACAAATTGTAATGCTCTCAGAACACTAGATTCTAATTCAAATTGATATCTATTTGGAGTGAACATCTAACGCAAGGTCGACTGATAGGAGATGAGGATCGAGGTGGGCTCTCTTTCGATGCACCCAATGAGGAGGAATGTGAGGATTCCTCACAACACTCAGATCGCGTGATAGGTTCAGGATGACCTTTTCCTTGATTGTGAGGTCTACTTCTACCTTATTCAGTACCATGTATGGGGAACACATTGCCACTTCTAGTGGTAATAGGCATAGATGAAGATTAAGTAATGAGAGAGGACTTAGAATTATGCTAGAACTCTATCTTTGGGATAGAAAAAAAAGAGATAAAAGTGAAATGCACCCAGCATGAATCGTCGAGAGTAAGGCTATAACAACCAAGATGTGACTATCATGTCGCAAGGTACAAAACCATAGTAGGATATGACAAACAACAAAGAGACAATGTGAGTTTAAGCAATAATCATTCAGTTCTCAACCCGAGACACCCAGTTTTAGGTAGTGAACAATAGGAGAACAGGTGGATGGACCCTAGGCAAAAATTAGATTAGGCAAAAAATTAACCACTCAACGGGAATTAGGTCATTGTTTTGAAAATTAGGGGACAGGCTCGCGTGAGGAAATGAAATCTCATGTGAAGAAATACTGAACTACGTGTGAGAAAGTGTTGTCTTGCACAAGGAAATGCACAAGATGCTGAAATCTCACATGGGAAAAGACTAGGGTTCAAAAAATTGACACAGTTTTTGAGATAAAATCAGATTTTCGAGACATAGCGTGAACTTTTCTCTAGCAGAATATCAAGTTTTGGGATAGTTTTGGGATAGTTTGAATTAGCAAATCTTAGTTTGGATGTTGAAACCAATTGTTTACAAGCATAAAGTTTGGAGCAAGCAATAGTGACACAATCATGTTGGATAGTTTAAGACTCAAAACAAACACTCAGTTACCCCTACAAAGAAAATGGTAGAGAAGACAAAATCTATGCCTCACAACTTATGTGCATGTGTTCACCTCACACAACCGTGTCACCCCATAAAGGGCACCCATGGTTTTGGTGTTTCCAAGGACTCAATAATATATGTTCAAAGGTTATCCTTGAAGTAGGGTCCAATGTCATATATGAACTTCAAACATCTAGGTGCATGCCTATGGTGAGAATCTAGGGGAGAGATTCTTCCCCCTCCCTGCGCAAAGATTATGTCTCCTTTTGGAGGTGATCTAGGGAGGCAACTAACTAAGAGAGTGTTTAGTGGGCTTCCATTCACACTAACCTTTTGTTCCCCTGATATAGGGCTAGGGCCTCATAGCTACACTGACACTTGAAATTCATACACCCCCACAAGTAGGGCTAGGAGCGGCACCACTTAGTACAACAGACAGAGCTTTCTCAAGATGATAGTCGTAATCAAGAGAATGAAGTTAACATGGCTTTAAATTCTTTAGAATCAACAAATATTACATTATTATAGTGAGTTGGAATCACCGTTAATAGGTGTGTACTCACTTGGGTCGTTCCTAGAGGTTCAACTTCTGGCAGGCCCTCTAAAGGTGACATAGACTTTGGCTTGGATCCAAGGGTCAGATTTTCTGATTCTCTCAAAGAGGGAAGAGCATACTTCTCTATCTCTTCACCTTACCCAAACACACAAGACATGTCTATCACTGAGCTAACTCCTCTTCAACCAATCCAAAATATTTTGGGTTTCTGATTCTCTCAAAGAGAGAAGAGCATAATCCCCTAACAAATGGATGTGCTAAAGATTTGTTACCTTTCCTTACTTCCCCAGGTATCTATCATGCTAGCAAAATATGGGTCTCAGATTCATCCATGGGCATCACTTCCATGTAATGAAGAGCCTATTACCCTATCCTGCTATCAAGACCCTTAATAAATCTTCACAAGGCCCTAATTATACTATGTGAATAAAGTAATAAACAAGCAGAATGTTTTTAAATGTCTTCAACAATCATCCTGGAAGAAAACCATCAGTAAGTTTATAGTCTTCATCAAACATCCTATAGCCCACTATTATGCTATAGCAAAAAATAGAGATATAAAAATCACAACAAATAACAATGTCAGAAAATAGTAACAGTAAATTGTAGAAACTGTAAATTTTTAAAAAAATTGATGGTAAGACTCACACAAGGAAGTGCAAGGCTCCACACGAGGAAGTATTGTATTCCGCATGAGAAAGTTCTATAGACATCAAAAATTTGTGCAACAAAGTGAGAAATCTCCCGCGAGATTCCGTACACAATGATGTACAAATGTATGACAGAGTGCAGAATTTTCAAAAAAAGTTTAGAATTAATGAGGCCATAAATCAATTTTTTGCCCCACAGTGGGAGCCAAAATGTTTACAACTGAATGTGGACCTCGAATTCATCCATAGACTTCAACATGGTCATTGCTCATAAGTGAATTATGAAGATGAATATGAATTATTCACTTTGCAAACATTCATGAATCAACTTGTTGCCTCCTCTTTAGATGGGGTTTTGAATCACTCTCAGAATTGAGAGCCCAACAACCATAGACCAGACTCTAAAATGGATGATTTAAATGCTAGAGAGATTGAATTGAAATGAATTAAGCTAGCATGAGAATGCAAAATTAAACTAAGAATGAGAATGCAAATTAAGCTAAGAAACTTGTAAGAAAGATGAGTATTATTCTAGGAGCATGATAAAACAAGCTAAATTAAGAATTGAAATTGCATCATAATCTAAGAATGAAATTATTCTAATGTGCAAAATGGAAAGCTTAAGAATGTAAAAGATGAGACAACAATTCTCTATAGTTTGATACTCAAAGATTTCCTCCTCAAATGAGGAAAGAGAGGTCTCTAATATAGAAGAGCCTGGGTGGAGACTGATGAGTTTCTTGCAAAGAAACGGTCGACCCTTCGTCTCCTTGGTGGGAGGTGAAACAAATTGGAGAGAATTATCTAATTAATTAAATGAAATATTGCCACATGGGTGGCTTTTCAAATTATTTGAATAATTAAATTCAAAGGAGGATATTTCACTTAAAGAACTAAATAATTATTAATTCCTTTTGATGTGTATTAGCTAAAGGGGGTGGAATTAATTTAATTAAAGCACTAGGACTTTATGATTAAATTAATTGATCATAGGGATTATTTAGCCAATAAATGTCGATATTTAGGAATTAAATATAGTGTATGATTAATGCAAATTTAGGGTTTTTTGCATTTGACACCCAGTCAAGTAAAGTCAATTAGGAGACAGATTTGCCTAGTACAATAGGACTTGGATGATGTAGAAATTTGAAGGAATGCACCAAAATTGATGAGAATTGCAAGGTGCCAATTTCGAGGTATTACAATAACAACTTGATCAAAAACTCCATTCGCTTGTTTCTTTATCTTGAAATAGTTGTTGAATTTTTTAAATTTGTTTGGATTAGGAGCGACATCACTCTTATCAACTGGAACATGAGCCATTGGAGTTTTGCTCTCAAATTGACTCACTTGTAATTGATAATGATGAAGCACTGCACAAAGTTGTTGAAAAGAAGTAAATTCAGTAAGAAGAATCTTATCTCTAATATCCTTTTGCAAATTTGAAATAAACATACGTTGAATATCAATATCAAGAATAGGATAGGAAATTCGAGCATGTAAATGCTTAAATCTATCAATAAATTCAGTCAATTTTTCGTTAGCACTTTGTTTACAATGCATCAAATCAATTAAAGACACTTGTGGGTCAATGTTATTTTGAAATTGTTGAATAAAAGCATTAGAAAGTTGTGGAAATGAATCAATAAAATAAGGAGGCAAGGAACAGTACCATTATAAGGCCTTGTCATGAAAATTTCTAGCAAACAACTTGGCTAAAATCCTATGGTCATGAGCATAATCACTACAAATCATTTGAAATGTTTTAACATGACAAAAAGGGTCTCCCTTACCATTGTAATTATCAAGGTGAGGCATATCGTCTTTCTCAAGAATGGGAGTACGAATGATGTCTCGGGACAAAGGACTTCCCATGACACATGTAGGAATGCTAAACTTGTTTTGAGTCAAGGTTGCAAGTTTTTTTTGTAAAGATGAGATAGTTTGAGCCAAGTTGATGATTGTTGAATCATTAGAATAAATAGGAGGAATAGAAACATTAGAAACACTAGGTAAAGTGTATGAAGCTACAAGAATGGAAGACACAACTTGAGGAACACTTGGAACTACAATTGGAAGAGGATTGGAATAAGTAAAAGGAACAATATGGTAAGAAGGTTGTGATGTAGGAAGGGAAACAAGAGGAACACTCATAGGAAGAGAGGGAACCATCATAGTCACCAAAGGAGTATAGGTAGGGATACTAGGTAAAGGAATAGAAGAAGGTTCTATACTAGAAGTAGGCAGAATCAATCCTAAATCTTGAGCCTCTTGAGATATAGGTTTAAAATTTGAATGCACAAGGTGAGTAATACCACGCAAGATATTAACACCTTGATCACTATGATGACGAACTTTCTTAAGAGCCTCAATAGCTTGAATAGAATCTTGATTATGGTTTTCTTGAATAAGCCAATTACCCATTTTATCAAGTTTAGTTGAAATTTTTTGGACTTGTTCAGGAGGAACTCTTAAAGCATCATCCTCATCATGAGATGAGTGAGGAGATTTTTTCTCCATAATAGGATTGGAATCATGAATAATCAAATTGTCATTCGGGATCCTAAGGAAAGGAGAAGAAGACTTAGGATCAAAGGCACCCACAAGTCTATATCACAAGGGATCTCCTTGATGAATGATTGAATGCTTGAATGCTTGAAATATATCACAAGAGATTGAGAAAACTTGATGTCAATTGATGAAGAAAATGAGAGAGGAAGGCTTCCTTTTATAGTGATCTAGGGAAAAAACTCCTAGAGAGGCCAACTTTGGAGAATTAAATCCCAATTAACCTTAACCCCTAGAAATGGACCAAGATTAAATACAATTTAAGAGTTTACCATTCTGAACTTTGAAACAGCCGACCCAGAAGTGGGAAAATAAAATTTTTCAAAGCCCCACATCCCGAAACCTCTGGAACTTGAAATTTGGACCCAGGGTCAAGGTCAAGGTCGACTCTTCCCTAGGTTAGAGTAGAGGTCAACTCTACCCTAGGTCAGGGTCAAGGTTGACCTTGACCCTAAGGTCTCAAATCTCAGGTTTGCAGAGCTAGGTGCCAGAAAAAGGTAAGAAATAGGTGGAGAGAGAAGCAGGACATGGGGAACAAGCCAAATCTATGCAAAGACCTATTCAAGGTTCTTGTCATGACCCTAGACCACTTACTCGAAGGGCTAAATATTCTTAACATGAAATTTCTTCTATTTTAAGATGATATAGTTATAATAATAGGATTGGTGAAAGATTGGGAGTTCCAAAGAACACTCCTATTATGGTAGGGTAAATGATGAAGCCATTGATAAAAAGAATTGGTACCACATGTTTCAATTGGTAATGGAAGTTTAAATAAATGATTCAAATATCATGAATTTAGGTAGTGTCTTGAGTGTTACTCCAAAAGTTACATACATATGCTTTTTTGAGGCAAGGAGAGACTAATTATAGTCAAAGTAAAAATGGGCCAAATTGAAAATAATATATGCAATGATTGATATAAATTGTCATTTATATGTGTACATAAGAGCATGGTGTTACTTTAAGAGTCTAACAATCAATTATTAGAAAACATGTAACATGTGTCATGTAACATTGTAATTTATTATTAATATGTAATGAATAATTGTGGTTTAACAATGTTTGTGTTCTTATTTATTCATTTGTAGTAAATATTTATCCTTATGGTTGATATTTTATAATATTGAACTTCTATTTGATAAATGTTATTATTAATACTTGCATATTGAATAAAAAAATGTTTGTTCATAATGTTGGCAAGGGAGAAATTGTGTATGGATGATATGTTTTCATTGATGAAAACTACATACATCTCTCTTAGTTTTTTATTTGATTACCAATACAGAGTTGATAGAATTTAGCTTAGTACATAAAATAGAGTAATATATAGGATCAGTAATTACATCGGTATAGATAGTTGAATCACTATTATGATATACAATTTTGGATATAGTATCTGAATAGTTAGAAGGTTCTAAACCTATGATCACAAGTGTTTAAGTTGCAAAATTCAGGAGATATTAATTTCTGAGTATTGGAATTCTTAGTATTTGTCAGGAGAAGAATAGAGATGAAAAGAATTCATTAGTCAAACTTTTTTTTTGGTTGGAGGAAATGTTTTTAGTATTGTTTGTGATTGAGCTGACTATGGAGATTTTATATTTTGTTTAGCACATTGTGGAGTAATTAAAAGAGGTTTGGTCTACATGTTTCCTATGGAAAGATGATAGATTTATGTTTTGAGTTATGGTCTCATATATGAAATCCAAATGTGTTTGCGAAGGAGTATGAATGATGAGAATGCTATGAAAAGTTATAGAAATATTGGTGTGATAATAAGAGACTATCAGATGTGTAGATCCATGTTCATAACATCATTGGAACTATAGCAGAATAATCGATGCTACCAGTTAGTTTAGTATAGGACTGTAAGTCTATCTTTTGTTTATGTAATTGGCAGTAATCCTTGATGTAATTTAGTTGTATATTTGAGTAGTGAGGTCTAGGTTGTAAGCTTGAATGCAAGTACATTCCCACCTATTGTACTTAACCTCTTAACCGAGCACTTATTACTGCAGTAGTGAGTTATTTGTGGATATCATCCCCACTGGGGTTTTTTCCTTAACTGAGTTTTCCTCAAAAATAAATGATGGTGTTGTGATGTTCTTGTTGGAAAGTGATGTTTGGGAGCACTATGGATCACTTAAGGATTTTCATTTATGGAAATACTTATGTTAGAGTGATTGCATGAAGTAAGATTACATACTAGAGACACAGTCATGAAAATGACTAAGTACAAAATTAGAGTAATAGTATTTTGTAATACACTTTTGGACAACGAAGATGATATGTGATGTATTATGGCTTGCAAAGTTAAAGGAAGACATTTTGGGATATGTATGACCTTCAGTTAAGGTCACACATATTTTGGAGTTGATATCAGGAAGATACAGTGATATGAAGGTATGAGAAGATAGAGAATTAGTGAAACATGGTATGTGAACAGTCTGCGATGACTGATGGAAGATCAGATGAAATGGTAACATTATAAGTTAGATGAAAGTTGTATATTTCTAACACTTTGGTAATATAAGATCATCGACTGTATGTTTATCATTTGCATAAGTAATTATTATGTTTTGTATTGTATTTGTGAAGCTAAATGGATGGAAGAATTAATATAAGTATAGAGTGTTTTGTGGAAGTGATAAGAGTGATAGTGATGGATATGTGAATTTGGGATATTGACAAAGGAAGATAGAAAATGCAAAATCTGAGATCGACAGAGCTATAATTGGAACTATCAAAGCATAGAAGATGCTTCTATTATTCACTACTTGAAGAACACTTTTGTGACAAAGTTTTTTTTATTGTAAGAGTTGTAAGCTCACAACCTTTAACAGGGTTTTTGTATACCCCTAATAGGGTTTTGTATTCCTCTAATAAGGAAATTTACTATGTAATACTCAGCTCCTAATAGGGATTCAATATTTTAGTACATAGTTGTGGGTACCATCCCCACTGGGGTTTTCCCTTGGCCAGGGTTTCCTCAAAAACAAATCATGGTGTTATGATTTATGTGTTGTGTGTATATGTTCTTTTCATTTCATCATTAATATGGTTTATTTGCAATTGGTTGAAGTTTAATTTAAATTTTTGTAATACTAATTCATCCCCCTCTAAGTATTACTTAATCCTAACAATTATTTTTATGTGTTGTGTTTTGTTTACTTATTTTCAGTTTTGGAATTAAGTTATGGTTTCTATTTGAATTGTTTAATAGTATTGTTGCACTGATTCACCACCCCCCCCCCCCCTCCCCCACCTTCTCTATGCTCAATAATCCTAACAATTGGTATCAGAGCTTAGTTCCTTAGAAGAGGTTTAACAGCTTGAGGAAGATCCTAATGGAATCACCTAGAAGTATTCATATTCAACTTCTAAATTCACTTGAGGATCTAGATAAATCAAATGCTCACATTTTTTTTCTAGAAGAAAAATTGAGAGAAGTTAATGGATTCATTGGAAACTTGAAGGAGTAATTAAAGAAATCTAGAGATAGGATAAAATGACTTGTAGATCAGCTTTCATAAAAAGGTACTGACTCCACTTCAAATAGTGATTATGAGTAGATTGTGAAAGAGAAAAACAACCTAAAAAATGAGATGGAATCAATGGCGATCAAGATCATTGAAGAGATACAAGCCAAAAGAACTCTTGAAGAATCGCTAAATACTAAGACTGAGGAATACTACAAACTGAGTAATGAAGTTGGTCAGTTGTAAGATTTTCTTGAATAATCCAAGTATAATGAGAAAGAACTAGAAAGAATCAATGAAGTAGTCAAAAGAGACCTAGTTGAAGCCATATAATTTCAAGCAAGATTCAGATCTAGTATAGAGAATCTTGATGAGTAGATTGCAAGTCAAAGACCTCATGGATATCATCACGGATTAGAGTATGAATAAGGAGACTATTCCAAATCTTCTAAAGAAAATAATAAGAAACCTAAGAAGACACCTCTAAAAAAGATAAGTGGACATCAATTCAATGACAAATCTTTCACATGCAACAAATTTGGACATAAGGTGAGAGAATGTTGAAGAAATTTAAATGATACACCTTTTTTTGGATATTGTTTCACATGTTGGCAATATGGACATAGATCTAAGGAATGCAAATTCAAATCTAGACCCAATACAACCAAAGGTAACCCTATGTGTTAAAATGCAATAATTTTGGTCATATTATGAAGAATTGAAAATTGAGGACTAATCCAAACAATCAAAGGTATGTAATATAGAATGTTATTTGTTATAAATGTAATAATTATGGACATGTTGCCAAAGATTACAGATTTAGAGGTAATGGAACAATATTAAATGGTTTAGTACATAGAAATAGTGAAAATAACAATGATAAAGGAAAGAAAATTAATATAAGTGATGTTAGAAAAATGAAGAAAAAAATTTGGAAGAGAAAAGAACAAATTCATGCTTCTGGACAAATCGCAGAAGTTTCTAGCATGGATCCTTAATCAAAAAATTAATTAGGTTTTATACTTAATGGTGCAGAGTGCACACAATAAAAGTGAAATTTTTCCAACCCTCTTTAATTAATGGATGATGATCCCAATTAAACTAATCCTTCAATAAGATTGTCTAAACTTCCTTCTTTTCACCAATCTTTGAATCCCTACTGCTCAAGGTGATTCCTAGAGACACTCCTTACTTGATAAGTACCAATAATGGACTACTATTTTACATCAACCTCAGACCTCCACTAAGGGTTAAAAACTTCCTATAGACCCTTAATGATTCACTTCTACAGACAACTAAACTCTACCAATCATTGCAAACATGAAATCTCAAAATTCACCCTTATTCCTACTAGAGCTACAACAATAGTCTTTTCCTTACAAACAATAAATGAACATTAGATCAAGGTTCAAAAATATTATTATTAACGACCTTCTATGCAACCATTTCAAATTCCAAAGTAACTAGGTTCTACGAATTTTACAAGCACAAACTTAGAATTTAATCTTAACTCTGTCAAGCCTACAACAATAATCTTTTGGTTTAATCTAAGCACATTATATGGTACCAAGGTTGGAAAATATGGTGTTTAAGTTCCTCTAATGTGACCCTCTCAAACTCCCCAAGCAACTACTTCCAATTCTATGCCTGCACCTCTAGACTGTCACAGTGACTCTCTAATCCAAGTGGTCAGGTTAGACTAGGGTCTACTAGAATGGCCTAAGATGGGTGTTCAAACTGAATGCAGACAAACTATAGTCATCAATGGTCCTAAAATTATTTTCTTTCCTCAGAGACTTGGTCCCATATTTCCCTTGTTATACTGTTACACGCTTTCTGTCTCCTCACAGGCTAAATACATGGTGAATATTCAGCCTAGGGCATTACCCTAGAAGCAATGACCTTGCTCTCCCAAATCCAAGCTTTAGAAATCTTAGTATAGATAGCCTTAAATTTATTTTCACCAAGTTTCATTGATTTCCAATGGTGAAAATGCAATTAGGGTCAAATTTCCATAACGGTGCCAAAATAGGAAGTGTTTCAGACCCGCGATGCCAGGGAATTTAATATCTTGTTCAAATGATAACCAAATTAGTTCAAATCAACTGAAAATGAGAGTAGAATCATATCCCAGCCTCATAACATTAGTTGATCTCCCTATCCAATTCATACCCGATTGCACAGTTCAGGAATATGCTAAAAAAATGGTAGTTTTCATTAAAGTTTGCTTCAACAAGCACCTCTATATCAATCTCCTGATTGGATAGAGTTTATATAACATAAAAATAACTTACTAACTGATCCAATTGATTCAAAGTCATTTTTGGTTGTTTGGAACATAGTTGCAATAGCTGAGCAACTTTTAGAAATGTTGCATTGACAACATTTTCCAAAAATGACAACTTTTGACAATAACTAATAACATCAACATTTTTGCATCCCAACAAGTGGGAAAATGACTTTAAAAGCCTAAAAATGACACAAGATTGTCACACATGACCGCTGAAACTCATTTGCAACCTAAGACACAAAAATGCATTAAAACACTTAAAAAGAAACAGTCCAGTGAACTAAGGACTTATGGTTTATAAATGCACCAATAAGATCCCAATCGACACAAGATGGACCATGATAGGTTATTAGGATGGTTAGACACATCTCTTATTATATTGGAAAGAAAACAAGGAAAACTCAAGTCCTAGGTTCCCTGCACGATGTTGCCCATGACAGAAAAATCAAGTCCCTTTCATTTGGAGAGTATAGAAGGTGAATCCAGCCTTCTCAATAGTTTCTTTAGTCATCCAAGTGGCATCCTCCAAAGGATTTCCTTTCCATTGAACCAGGTACTCATAATAGGTCTTCCTCCTAGTTTTCTTGGAGATCCTTGAATCCATAAGACAATCAATCTCCAATGGATTAGATTTTGCTAGATCTTTCAACAACTCCACATCTTGGAGATCCTTGAATCCATAAGACAATCAATCTCCAATGGATTAGATTTTGCTAGATCTTTCAACAACTCTACATGTTGAGAGCTTGCTTCACCTGTAACAAACATATCATTTGCAACACCTTTATAAGCATAGAGATCAGCAACATTAAAAATGGGTGATAAATGGATATGAGTAGGCAAGTCAATATGATAAGCATTGGATCCACATTTCTTAAGGATCTTGAATGGACCAATATTCTTCACCATAGGCTTAGTATATTTCTCTTTAGGAATCCTTTCCTTCCTCAAATGGACCATAACTAAGTCACCAACCTAGAAATGTAACTCCCTTATCTTCTTATCAACATGTGCCTTATACTTAAAGGAAGAATGTTTAAGTTTAGACTGAACTTTCTCATGAATTTCTTTCATCACCATCACAAAATCTTCAGCAAGAGCACTAGATTTGTCCATGTCTCTAACATCCATTAGTTCCAAGATACCTCTTGGGTGCACACCATAAACAATTTGGAAAGGATTCTTCCTTGTACTTCTATTAACTAAATCATTTTATGAGAATTTATCTTGTGCAATGATTGAGTCCCAACTTGTACCATGCTCTTGGATTAGACACCTTAACAAGTTTCCAAGTGATATATTAATAACCTCAATGTATATGCTAATGATAAACAAGCTTTAGTTCCTAAATTCTTCCATAGGGTCCTCCAAAAGAGACCAAGAAACTTAGGATCTCTATCAGATATTATGGACAATGGAAAACCATGCAACCATACAACCTCCTTGAAAAAAAACCCTGCAACATGAGAGGCATCATGTGTAGTCTTACATGGGATGAAGTGAGCCATTTTGGAAAATCTATCTACAACAAAAAAAACAATGTCATGACCAGCCTTTGTCTTGGGCAGTCCAAGTACAAAGTCCATGCTAATAGAATCCCAAGGTTTTAATGGAATAGGAAGTAGAGTATAGAGTCCTGCATTTGAAGTATGACCCTTAGATCTCTAACACACCAAACATGTCTCCACAAACCTCCTAACATCAATCTACAACCTTGGCCAAAAGTAGAACCTTCTAACCAAATCCAATGTCTTATCCACCCCAAAATGTCTGGCAAGACTACCACAATGTTTCTCCTTGACAATGTTTTCCCTCATAGAACTCTTAGGGAAACAAAATAATCTCCCTTTAAACAATAAGCCATCTTGAATCATAAATTCAAAAAAATCAATGTGATACCTTTTAGACATGTGCATACAGACCTTGTAAATATCCTTGAAGTCATCATCATCTACATACAAGTCCTTTATGGCTGAGATCCCCACACTTTCCAACTATATATTCTTAATGGTTAAAGTTATCCTACTTAAAACATCAACAACCCTATTAGTTACACCCTTTTTGTTCTTGATAGTGAAAGTATATGATTGTAAAAACTCCATCCATTTAACATGCCTATGGTGTAGTTTCTCTTGCCTATTGAAAAAGCTAAGAGCTTGATTATCAATGTACACAATGAACTCTTGAGACAACAAATAGTGACGCCATTTCCTCAAATATTGGACCATAGCATAGAATTTAAGGTCATATGTGGAGTAATTTTGTTTTTCTTCATTCATTTTTCACTGAAGAAAGCAACTAGTCTTCCATCTTGACTATGGACACCCCCTATAGCCTTATTACTTGCATCACATTCCACCACAAAAACTTTATGAAAATCAGGGAGTACTAGGACTGGTTGTTTGACAATCTTATTCTTTAGGAGTTTAAACAAATCATTAGCTTCTTTGGTCCACACAAAGAAAAACTTTCTACCCCCCTTGATTGTATTAAGTATAGGGGAACAAACACCACTAAAATATCTGATAAACTCTCTATAAAAAATGCATAAATGATGAAAACTTTTTACCTTTGATGCTGAAGTAGGTGCTGGTCAATTTAGGATAGCCTCAACCTCTGTTGGATCCATTTTTAAACTTCCCTTGGATATCACAAATCTCAAAAAAACCAACTCTTCCTGCAAGAATGAACACTTGTCAATGCTAATCTTAAAACCCTCTTTATGAAGTCTTTTAAGGACCAAATCAATATGATGTAGATTCTCTGCCCTCTTGTTACTAAAAATCAAGATGTCATTCAAGTAAACAACAATAAATTTATGAAGAAAAGATTGCAAAACTTCATTCATCAAATGCATAAAAGTTCTTGGGGCATTGGATAAACCAAATGGCATGACTACCCACTCAAATAAGCCCTCACTAGTCTTGAATGTTGTCTTCCATTCATCTCCCTCTCTAATCCTTATCTAGTGATACCCACTTTTTAGATCAATTTTGGAATAGTGTGTAGCACCACCTAAAAAATACATAAGGTCCTCCATTCTTGGCATTAGGAGCCTATATCTAATGTTGATTATATTAATATCCCTTGAGTCAGTACACAACCTCCAATTACCCTCCTTTTTAGGTGCAAGTACTACTAGTAGAGAACAAGGGATGATACTCTTTCTTATGAATCCCTTCTCTAAGACTCCTTGTATTTGTCTAGCTAACTCTACATTTTGTTTTGGTGTAATCTTATAAGAAGCCTTGTTAGGTAGTGTAGCCCCTAGTATTAAGTCAATGCAATGACCAATTTTTCTCTTGGGTGGTAAGGACTCATTACTACTATCTTCTATGATACCTTTATACTTATCTAACAAATCTGCAACCTCCTTTGGACCAACACTTCTTAGGGGCCACATGACATGGTTTCTCTCCTTTTGGGGTACTCTCCTTTGCTTTGATCACAACAGAAAAATAGGGTTCTATATCTTCCTTAAGATGTTTTAGGAATTCTTTCTCACCTACCATCATGACACTACTAGCCAAAGTCATATCCTTAGGGTCTTCTATCAAAGGTGTCATTGTGTAAGTTTCCCCATCTTTGGTTAGAGTGAATACATTGGAATTACCATTATGTTGTGCATTTGTGTCATATTACCATGGTCTCCCTAGAAGGAGATGGAAACCATCCATATCAACAATATCACATACTACTTTATCCTTGTACTCTCCTATTTGAAAATCAACCCAATATTGCTCATTGATTAAAGTTTGTTGCTATTTACTCAATTAAGTAACCTTATAGGGTATGGGGTGTGGCATTATTTTCAAACCAAGATTATTCACCATTTCAAATGAAGGTAAGTTCTCAGTAGAACCAGAATCTACAATTACCTTGCATACCTTATCCCTAACTTTGCATGTAGTCTTGAAGATAGACTTCCTTTGAGGATTCTCCTTGTTGATTGGCATCGAAAGTGACCTGTTGAACATTAGGCATTCTCCTCTCTTAGGATTTTCATGCTTGGAAGAATTAGTAGTGTGGTAGGAAGTGGTGCTTTGACAGTCTTCTTCATGATTTAATTGTACTCTCCTATCTCCTTGACTATTTTCCCCTGCCTTCTCTGGACACCTAAATGATTGATGACCAACTTGATTGCAAGAAAAGCATCTTCCAGTGAAGAAATTAGATCCCCTTCCCCCAAATTTGACTATGTTGTTTGACCTTCTTCCTCTAAAAGCACCTCTACTACTGGTGTCATTCTCAGAATTCTAACTGTTGTTTTCTCCTTGATTTTTAGGAAATGATCCTCTTGAATTGAATCTTCCCCTTCCTCTAAAAGTATTACCTCTTCCTCTATTATTTTGTTCACCTTTTCTCCTTTTCTTCTTTTCAATCTTGAGGGAAATCTAAAAACACTTATGGACATATTGCATTGTAATCAATGTGAGTTCACCTTGAATGCTACACTTAAGACCATTAATGTACCTTGCAAGTTTTTGCTTCTCACTTTCATATATCTTTTCCTTGAGAGTTAATTTATAAAATTCTTGGGTATAAGTACTTACATCTAGGTCTTTTTGTTTGATAATTTGTAGTTTCTTATAAACCATTACCTCATAGTCCTCAGGGACAAATTGCTTCTTGATTTTAGTCACCATCCTCTTCCATGTGGTGATGGGGTTCTTCTCATCCTCAACTCTCATTTTGGATAAAGTTCCACCAACTCAAAGCTGGTTCTTTCAATCTTGATTTTTCTATTTTCACTTTCTGATTGCCAGGTATGTCTTCACACTCAAAATGACTCTCAAGATCCTTTAACCAATCCATGCACTCATCAAGGTCTAGTTTTCCATGAAACATAGGTAGATCCCCTTTTGTCCTTCTTTCCCACTCTTTCTAGGGCTGCTAGTATGGTATTCTAGTCTTCAAGCACATAGCCTTGTTCAGGATGTCCCTCATCCTCTTCTTCTTCTCCATCTGATTCTTTAGTCTCTCCTCTTCTTACCTGTCCTTATAATTTTTCCAATTCCCTCTTCATGGTTCTCTTTTCCTCTCTGACTATCCATCTTTCAGCCATCTTCTCTTTCATAGTCTTTTCTAACTCAACATTGGTGATCCTCATAGGGATATCCTTATGAAATCAAGGATGGTGGATCCAATTAAGGATAGTCCAAACCTTCTAGCCAACATAATTACACAATAGAATACTCAACAATGCAACACAATTTAATTGTTTAATTCTAATTTTCATTAACATGCCGAACTGTAAGGCCTTCCAGGTTAGGGCCAATTATAATCAGAAAACAATTCTGTAAGATTCGCAACCAGATCCAACACAATCACTAGCTAGTTCAACTTTGAAGACAATCAGAATCTATTGGAAACCCAAAGGAAGATCTAAACTTGAACTCACAAGTCTCCAAGCAATATCCTTGTCTCCAAGTATGCAAACCCCTAGCTCTGCTACAAAAAACTATCAGATTGCAATCTGATCTGCAAGATCATTAAGAACTTTTCCACAACTTCGCTAACTTTAGCTTCAGAACCCCAGATCTGATTTGCTTAAGCCTTCAATTCATGAAATTCTATGATGTTTCTCTAATTTCTTCTATCCTTCTCAACTTCTACCCATACACCCCCTTAAATACTAATCATCAGCCACAAGTCAACAAGATGAAACCCTTAACTCTTCCTAATAATTACTAAATGTCATACAAGTCGGCTTACAAAATGTATGCAAACATTTAATTTAGCATGCCAGCCCAAATCAATGGCAGCCAACAATAAATGCACCAAGTTGGCCCAACAAATCACACAGAACTCTAGTCTGTAAGCCAGAACTATCAAGCATCAGTTAATTAACCAAGCAAGCCAAGCATTGCCGAGCACCAGTGTTGACCGAGCACCGCAGGCATGACTGAGTAACACTATCACCGAGCATTAGAGACTACTGAGATCCTTCAGTGACCGAGCTTCCTTCAATGGCCGAGACCATTGGTCAAGGTTGCAACTGAGTAAAAACTGGCCAAAACACAAACACTTATGCAGTTTCACCGAGCACACAAGATGCCCCTGCATCAGACACCCTAGGTTCCAAAAGATGTTCATATGTGAGAAGAAGATCTTCCAAGGTTCAGCACATAAACCCCAAAATCATTCTTCACATACAATTCCTCCACCTTTTCTACTTGCACACTCTTCCATTTTTGTTTCCTCTGTCTCTTCAAGTATTTTCTAGACAATGCACAGGTTAGTTCTCCAAACTGATCATTCATTTTCTCTGGATCCACCAAATCAACTCAGGAACCAATACTCAGGCTTCTCCTACCAAGTGTTGTATTCATCAAAGGCATTAGTGAATACTTCATGTCATCCTTCTCAATAGTAAAGACATTCTTCACATAGTCATAAATAGCTCTGCAATCATACTTCCAAGGTCTACCAAGCAATATATCACAACTATTCATCTTCACAATGTCACATAACACAAGATCCTTATACTGGCCAATCTGAATATCAATGAAGCATTATTCTCTAACTTCCAAAGCATGATCATCTTGTAACCAACCAATCATATAAGGATGTGGATGTTTCATTCTATTCAAACCAAGTGTCCTAACCATGTCTTTAGAAAAAAGGTTATCAGTACTACCACTATCAACAATAACATCATAGAGTTTACCTTTAGACTTGCATCGGGTCCTAAAAAAATTACTCCTTTGACAAGGTTCATCCTTTGTATTGAGCAATGTTTTTTGAAGTAGCAAGTTCTCTGATTCAGGTTCATTCTGAATGTTTTCATTTACCACAATAGTTTGTCAATCAACCTTCTTTAGTGTACACTCAAAAGAACAGTGTCCTTCCTCTCCATAGTTATAGCAAGTACCCTTAAAGATAACTCTACCTATCTTCTTCTTAGGCTCCACATGTTTCTATTCATCTTCTACATCAGTTAGTTTATCCTTTGCTGAGTGATCAACTTTCTCCTTCCCTCAGGAGTTATTAGGTTGTTTCCTTCTTAACTTCTCTTCTGCCCTCAGAGCATACTGATAAGCATCTTCTGCAGAATCAATCTTCAGCATACCAAGATCATCCTGAATATTGAATCTCAGACTATTCACATACCGAGCCACCTTTTCATTACCAAGTTCTTTGTGTCCAGACCGAATAATAAGTTTGTGCAACTCCTCGGTATAATCTTCAACAAAAAATCCTTCTATTTCAGATTCTGCAACTTCTTAAACAATTCAACTCATAGTCAGTAGGTATGAACTTAGCTTCCAATTTAGTCACCATCAACCTCCACTGATTGATCTTCATTTCACCTTCATCTTCTCGGTCTCTTTCTAATTCTTTCCACCAAAGAGTAGCATGTCCTTTCAACTTAGTCTGTGCTAATCTCACCTGAAGAGGATCTTCAATTTCTTCTACCTCAAAGAAATCTTCAAGTTCACCAATCTAATCAATCAGATTGTTAGGTTTCAAAGAAATAGAGAAAGTAGAAACTTCCATTATGTAGTTACCTAACCAAGCACCAAATCTAGGTAATTGAGTAGTTCTATCTTCACCAGATCTATCCCTTTGATCATCACCACTAGATCCGGCTTGTTCAAATTCTTTAGTAGCTTCTTCATATCCATCCTTAGTACCAACATTCTGCGGTATACCAGTAATAGCTCTCATGATCTCATTGACCATGTCATTCTTCATCAATTCCATCTTAGATCTGATATCTGATTTCATCTTCTCTATGATCTGGGATTCAACAATATCACAAAGGTTAGAAATAACTCTAAGGTCCAATCTTCTCAGAGGCATCCTTAAAGATAAGGGAAAACCCTCTACAAAAAACCCTCACTGACCACCATGTGACAATTTCCAAGTTAGATGCAAGTCAGATCACAATCTACAATCTTACAAACAACTAGGGCACAATTTCACAAGTTCAGTGCTATGGATCTACAATCCAGATTGTGCACAATCTTTCACCAACAAGATCAACTTCGCAAGATCAACCTTTCTAGGTCAGCCTTCTACTTCAACAAGATCAAACTCTCAGCTCCAACAGAAAAAAGCTTCACTCTGATAGGAACCAACTTCACTCGTATACCACCTTATGCAGTCAAGGATGGTGGATCCAATTAAGGACAGTCCAAACCTTGCAGCCAATAGAATTACACAGTGGAATACTCAACAATGCAACACAATGTAATTTTTTAATTCTAATTTTCATTAACATGCCCAACTATAAGGCCTTCTGGATTAGGGCCAATTATAATCAGAAAAAAATTCTGCAAGATCCGCAACCATATCCAACACAATCACTAGCTAGTTCAGCTCTGAAGACAATCAGAAGCTGATGGAACCCCTAAGGTAGATCTAAACTTGAGCTCGCAAGCCTCCAAGAAATCTCCTTGTCTCCAAGTATGCAAACCCCTAGCTCTGCTACAAACAACTATTAGATTACAATCTGATTTGCAAGACCATTAAGAACTTTTCCACAACTTCGCCAACTTCAGCTTTAGAACCCCATATATGATTCACTTAAGCCTTCAAGTCATGAACTTCTATTATCTTTCTCTAGGTTCTTCCATCCTTCTCAACATCTATCCATACACCCCCTTAAATACTAATCATCAGCCACAAGCCGACAAGATGAAACCCTTATCTCTTCCTAACAATTATTAAATGCCATACAAGTCAGCTTACAAAATGTATACAAATATTTAATTCAGCATGTTGGCCCAAATCAATGGCTACCAACAATAAATGCACCAAGTCGGCCCAACAAATCACATAGAACTCCAGTCAGTAAGCTAGAACTACTGAGCATCAGTGAATTAATTGAGCAAGCCAAGCATCACTGAGCACCAGTATCGACTGAGCACCATAGGAATGATTGAGTAACACTATCACCGAGCACCAGAGACTACCAAGTTCCTTCAGTGACCAAGCTTCCTTCAATGACTGAGACCATCAGTCAAGGCTGCAACTGAATAAAAACTGGCCAAAACACAAATAGTTATGCAGTTTCACCGAGCACAAAGGATGCCCCTGCCTTAACCTTGGATTCCCCTGCATCATATCCCTATCTCTATCATCTCCTTCTGACATGGTATTGGCTATTTTGTTTCCCAAATAGAGTCTTACTACTCTGATACCACTTGGTGCGGAGTGCACACAAAAAAAGTGAAAGTTGGCCTACCCTCTTTAACTGATGGATGATGATCCCAATTACACTAATCCTTCAATAGTATTTTTTGAACTTCCTTCTTTTCACCAATCTTTGAATCCCTACTACACAAGGTAATTCCTTCCACAACTCATTCTACTCCCAGTCTCCTAGTTTGTATTGTTCCTAGAGAGACTCCTTCCTTGATAAGTCCCAATAATGGAATACTATTTTACATCAACCTCAGACCTCCACTAAGGGCTAAAAACTTCCTATAGATCCTTAATGATTCACTTCTATAGACAACTAAACTCTACCAATATTCCAAACATGAAATCTCAAAATTCACCCTTATTCCTACTAGACCTACAAAATAAATATTTTCCTTCCAAAGAAGAAATGAACCTTATATCAAGGTTGACAAATATTATTCTTAAGGACCTTCTATGCAACCATTTCAAATTCCAAAGTAACTAGGTTCTAAAAATTCTACAAGCACAAACTCATAATTTACTCTTAACTCTGCCAAGCCTACAATAGTAATCTTTTGGTTTAATCTAAGAAAGGTATATGGTACCAAGGTTGAAAAATATGTTGTTTAAGTTCCTCTAATGTGACCCTCTCAAACTCCCTGGGCAACTACTTCCAATTCTGCGCCTACACCTCTAGACTGTCACAGTGACTCTCTAATCCAAGTGATTAGGTTAGACTAAGGTCTACTAGAATGGCTTAAGATGGGTGTCCAAAATGAATGTAGCCAAATGATAGCCTTCAATGGTCCTCAAATGCTTCATTTTCCTTAGAGACTTGGTCCCATGTTTCCATTGTTATAATGTTGCACGCTTTCTTTCTCCTCATAGGATGAATACATGGTGAATATTTATCCTAGGGCATCACCCTAGAAGCAATGACCTTTCTCTCCCAAATCCAAGCTTTAGGAATATTAGTATACATAGCCCTAAAAATCTTTTAACCAAGTGGCATTGATTTCCAATGGTGAAAATGCAAGTTAGGGTTAGATTTCCATAATGGTGCAAAAATAGGAAGTGTTTTAGACCCGCGATGCCAGGAAATTTAATATCTCATTCAAATGGCAACCAAATTAGTTAAAATAAACTACAAATGAGATTACATTCATATCCCAACCTCATAACATCAATTGATCTCCCTATCCAATCCATACCCGGTTGCACAGTTTAGGAATATGCTCAAAAAATGGTAGTTTTCATTAAAGTTCACTTCAACGGGCACCTCTCTGTCAATATCCTGATCAAATATATTTTATATAACATAAAAATGACTCCCTAACCAATCCAATTGATTCAAATTCAATTGTGGTTGTTGGGAACATAGTTGCAACAGTCGGGAAACTTTTAGAAATGTTGCATTGACAACATTTTTGAAAAATGACAACTTTTGACAATAACTAATGACATCAACATTGCTGCATCCCACAAGTGGGAAAATGACTCTAAAAGCCTACAAATAACAAAAGATGGTCACACATGACCCCTGAAACTCATCTGCAACCTAAGACACAAAAATGTAGAAAAACACTTAAAAAGAAATTGTCCAGTGAACTAAGGAGATATGGTTTATAAATGCACCAGTAAGATCCCAATCCACACAAGATGGATCATGACAAGTTATTAGGATGGTTTGACACATCCCTTATTACATTGGAAAGAAAACAAAGAAAACTCAAGTCCAAGGTTCCTTGCACCACCTAATGGGGAAGCATTAGCAGAATATCTTGAATCCCCTCAAAATGGAATCATGAGATAATGTGATAGCTGTTACACTTGAGATAGACTCTATTTAGCTACATTTTGGATTGTAGGTCGAAAGATTGAATTTTTGGCATTCGATGAATATTTTTGAGTTTACTAGTTTTTAATAGCTTTATTGAAACCCAAGTACAATTGGAAATTAATGTAGATTGATGATTTAAAAGGTATATTTCATAATTTATTCTTCACATTGCGACTTAGGGAAGCTGAGAAGAGCATTTTCAAAAGACATTTGGTGATTGATTTATGCTTCTAAAAGATTTGATGAGAAAACCCTAACAATAGTTAAAAGGTATTTATCTCTTTGGAAATCTATCTATTTCATCAATGGACATGGAAGCTCCTTGGATTGTCAATATTGTGGAGAATTCTAGATACTAATTTAAGAAACATCATTTCAAATCTATGGAAACTGATCCTGATGGTGCATTTTTTAGTGTGGCCCATGGTGTTCTTCATGTTCAATATATCTACACGTATATCCCTTGAAAGATTGAGGAAATTGGTGAGTATGAGATCAACAACCAATTTGATTTGATTTCAGTCAATGGAGTTTTGAAGGACGAGTTCAAGAAATTGGAAGAAGTCAAGCTTGATAAGTTCCATAATTTTTATGTGTTTGATGACCCGAAATGGGTTCAAATAGTGTTTATTGGGATTCATGATCAATTTTTATGGGTAGATGATAAACCAATAAAAATGAAAAAAGGAACATATGCAAGAGGTTACTAGATTCAATATAGTAGGAGAGACACCACAGTTGAATTCTTCAAAGAAGAGTGTGGTTGAGAAGTTGATGAACTCCAAATGGGATAAGGGAGAAATGACAGTAAATGATATAACTCAACCCGATGTGAAACTCACCTCAATGATACTCATTTATAAGGTCTATTAAAATAGAAGAATGAACTCAATTTCAGCCAGAATAATTCATAGTGTCTATCAGATGATGAAGGAGAATGAAAAGATATATGTGTACCAAATTATGAGAGATCAACTTATTGAAAAAATTTCCAAGATTAAGAAGGAAAAATATCATATATTCAAGTGTGGTTCTCTACTCATTCACATTTTCTTCAATATCATGAACTATTTCCCAGGTATAGGAGATATCACATGGAAAAAGGACATACTGATTGAAGTTCATATCAATAGAAGCTACTGAATGAAAGATGTAAATAGAATAACAAAGGAAATGCATGGCTACTTTAAGAAGTTTCTAACGAATATGTATCAAAGAGAAAGGATACCAAAGAAAATTGAAGAGAATTATATAGAGTCCATATGTTTTATGGTTGAAACTAATGCATGTTGCATGGAAGTGGTTGAACTCGGGACATCATGGATTATGCCTATGGGATGTGAAGTAGAACCATACATTGTGACATCCTATGTTGATAATATGCTAAGTCAACCTATATATGAGAAAGAAGAGAGGTTCAATACATACTTATAGAAGTATCAAAATATTAGGACAAAGCTAAATGAAGAAGCCTCCCAAAGGAAAATAAAGAAGATGGTTGAGAATATCGATGAGTAGATGGAGAAGCTTAGAGAAATAGATAAGAAGATTGAACTATCATTGGTGGATGTAGAGGAGGAAGTCTTACCAATTGCTACTATACCTTCATCCCATTGTGTCACAAGGAGTATTGTAAGTACTTCACTGAAGGTTCCTAAGGGAAAAGATGACAAATATGAGTAGAAAAGGAAGTGACCAAAGGCCAAAAACTATGGTCCATCAAATAAAAAGAAGAATGATGATGAATATGCTAGGAATAATAGTCCACCAATACAACTGAGAGGGGGGTGAATCAGTTGTACAATAGATTATTAAACATAAAGCTTTGAATATAAGCAATATCAAATCAAATGAATACAATGAATGCCAACACAATAACATAATATTTATTGTCTAGGAAACCCTATTAAAGGTAAAACCCTAGTGGGAATTAATACACACTAATGATGTAGTGAGAGTATAGTATCCTTGTTAGAAGATCTAGCCCTGTTAGGAGCAGATTAAAAAATTACATTACATAGTCCTTGTTAGAGGAAAGACCCTATTAGGAGTCAAGAAAATAAGGTAGGCTCATTGCCTAGGCTCAATGATGAAGAGCATAGCTGGTGGACTCAAATGCACAATAAGTTTTAAACTTGAGAGGTTTAGGAACTCTTAGCCTATCAACCATCTCAAATATTTTAAAGGTTCAACTTACCAAAACCCTACACAAGACTTCTAAGGAATAAAATTGGTTACAAAACTTTGAATACAAAAGTTTCTAAGTCCTTAGCCAATTCCACACCCAGTTACCAATCTCCACTCTCTATTATAAAGGTCTGAAACCCAACCATTAATTCCACAGTCAACTGAAATTAACACTAATCTCTTTGACACCTTACAGTTTTCTGACTGAAATCTATCCACTGCTCTCTCAAACTCTACAATTCAATACTGCTCTCTGTTTAATGTACCAAATGATCAATTTCAAATAAAAGAACAAATCAGCCCATAAACAAAAATCACATTCTCGTTAGTGCTGTAGACAATCACTATAAAGGCAATGTTTATACAATTATAAAAACAACCTGCACATATCCCCAAACACAAATCTTTGAATTTATTTATGAAGAACAGAGACCCCTGTATCAATAACTGTTACTTCCTCCAATGTCACACTTCAGATTATGCAACCAACATTCGATGAAATGAACATACACATTCGAATCAACAAATGTTAAAACCGATTCCAATAAAAACTTCCTTCTATTCAATCAGACAATCACACTAATTTTTTTTATAATAAATAACTTGACTTCAATCCACACACCTCGACTCTGTGACCCATCATATATTTGGTGATTGACTCACCTTTCTACATACAAACTATGTTCTATAGTTTGAAATCAATACCTCAAATGGATAGACTATCTTCTTACCCACCATCTTCACTGCTTTAACCAGCAACTACACTTCATTCCACGCGGTCTACATATACTCAGTCAATTATCATATGATACAGGTTAGATTAAACCATTCCATGAAGGTTAGGCCTTCTACGTTCATGGAATGGTCACCATTTTATCAACTTTACTACAACAAACTAATTGAATACAAAACTAAATCTATTTGATGATGTAATAGTCACTTTTCTACAACTTACGCAATCAACAGATCCAATATAATGACTAAACTCATCCAAAGTTAGTTCAACTACAAACTGAACCTGCTAATATATTAATGCATTGAAAATGAATCAAATTAAGTTTTGAGTTATTGAAAATGGTTTGCAGAAAGAAGAATCTTTATTACTGTCATTCCCAATTACATCATTGGTATTTTTCCCCTGTATCAAAACTGAGACTTCTCAACAAAATATAGAAGGAACTCAATAACGACTGCAACCAATTTGATAACAAACTAAATGCTAATTTCCCTTAAATACTAATCGTTGGAGTTTTAAAATTAAAACTTCCAACTTACAATTAGAAAACTAAAAGATCACTAACTAACAAAACCCGATCTAAAATGCATTCTATATGGTTTGAAACCTTATTGGTCTATCGCAAAATTAAACTCTTAGCCTCTTTGAATCTTTTTAAGGATATTACATAACATGTTGAGTCCCTGGAGGACATTATAATTTGATTGAAGGACTGCATTATGTCAATAGAATTATAGGTGCTAAGACCCGCCAATTGATTTGATGCTGCATGTCGTTCTTCATCACTTGCTCGAATGTTTGAGGTGCTCCTACACCACTCACTATCCAAAGAAGGTTATGTCCAGCTTCAAAACACATTGTTCACACCACAAGTGTATATAACAAAATACATAATCTTTGAGTTGGTCGATAGCAACTATCTTTTCTTGATCAGTTCCAATGAAGTATATAAGTTATCCTCTGGTCTACATCCTCTAGATTCAAGCTTCACAACTTCCATAGTCCTCTTTTATATCACATACATTCTACCATATCTTTTCAAAAGAAAATATTTTACATATATACCCTATTATAAAATAAATGACCAGGTCAGCTAATTAGGCTTTCCTAATATACAAATAATTGCATAAATCCTTACTAAGATACATACGGTATCTAAAACAAGTATACAAAATTTAAAATTCAATATTTAAGGGCCGACATCCATAATTCATGCTTTCCATTCATGATACATGCTACAACTCTCAAGTCAGCTTCCAAATAGGTCATCTCTAGAATGCACACCACAACTAACATCATCATTCTTTTTGTACCTTACTGAGGTTAGTGAACATTCTTCAGTACACATCCCTTAAGCTCGCATACACTGAATCCTCATCACCTATAAGATATACCAAAAACTTAGAGACTTACTCTGTCAACTTCCATTGTCATTAATTAATAACCAGTCTTCACCAAATCTTATGTAACTCAGCCAATACGCAATATTAAATCATGCGATCTTAGATATAAGATCACAACACCTTCACGTACACAGAACTGACTTCGCACATTCTGAATCATCCATATAGTATCCATACACTGTAATAACCATATTTTTCTCTTCATAGAAACATATGTTGACATCAGTGACAAAAAATGAATGAAAATAGTAGTAATTCCAACATCACTCAATGTAGTGATTAAACATATTAAATGTATCCAAAAATATCCCCAATGCATTAGCAATATCCAACAATCCCCCTCTTTGGCATTGATGGTAACATATGAGAAAATCCTTCAATCCAGAAGTATTCTCTCAGTACCTTTACCACATAGTCTCTTTCCTATAGAATTTTCACATAGTCTCTTTCCCCCTTTGACAACAATAGAAAAAGGTGTCATAAGTCATCAAATATCTTTAACAATTGTATTCAACGATCACTCCCCCTAAGGAGTAGGTCCATACATCAAGTCCAGAATATGATAAGGCTCTGACAACCTCTGGACATATGCCTCTTTGCATCATTTAATTCACACTAGGAGGGGCATGCACCCTAAGCATACCTCTGAGATACTCAAAGGAATATTTTGGCAATGGCTTTGTAAAGATATCTGTTATCTATTCCTTTGTGCTAATGTATTCCAATCTTATTTCCTTCTATGCCACTTTATTTGTCAAGAAGTGATACTTAATAGAAATATGCTTAATTTTAGAGTGCATCACAGGATTCTTTGACATATTTACTATACTAGTGTTATCACAATGGATAACCACTGGTTCAACAAAATTTATTCCAATATCTTTTAGCATTTGTTTCATCTAAAAAATTTGAGTGTAGTCCATAGAAGAAGCAACATACTCAAATTCTATAGTAGATTGAGCTATACAATCTTGATTTTTACTTAGCCATGAAACAAACTTTTTCCCAAGGAAAAATGCACCTCACTAGTACTCTTCATGTCATCAATATTCCTTATCCAATCACCATCAATATAAGCATGAAGTTCAAAGTCATCATTTTTATCATACCATAAGCCATATTCCATTGTTCCTTTCAAATATCTAAATATCCTTTTTACAGCAGCTAGGTGTGTCTCTTTAGGTTCTACCTGATATCTAGCCACAATTCCAATAGCATTAGCAATATCTAGTCTAGTGTGAGTTAGATATTGTAATCCACCAACTATTGATTTGTACCTGGTTTGAAAAACAAACTTTGTCTCATCATTATTTGTTAGTTTATGACCAGTCATCATGGGTCTACCAATAGGTTTACAGTCTTCCATTCCAAACTTTTTCAACATTTCTTTAAGATACTTAGTCTAAGAAATAAAAATTGCATTCTTACTCTCATTTATTTGCAGTCCTAGAAAGAATTTCATTTCTCCTATCATGGACATCTCAAATTCATTTTCCATCTCTTTTTAAAATTTTTTACACATTTCATCATTTCCTCCAAAGATAATATCATCAACAAAAGCTTCTATTATCATAATTCCATCTTCACTAATTCTTAAATACGAGTTACTGTCAGCATTACCTTTTCTAAACCCAAGGTGAAGTAAGTATCTATCTAACCTTGCATACCAAGCCCTTGGAGATTTCTTTAGTCCATACGGTGCCTTCTTTAACTTGCATACCATGTCTTCATCTTTGGATAGAGGAAATCCATCAAGTTATTCTATATAAAATTCTTCTTCGAGATGCCCATTTAGAAATGCAGATTTCACATTCATATAATATACCTTGAATTCCATATGTGCATCATAAGAAAAAAATAATCTCAAACATTTTATCTTTAGACCTGATTCATTCTTGAATTTTGCTTTGAATATCTTGAATTTGTCAAATTATTCTGATTTCTCTTTCAAGTGATCCAAAACATTCTAGAAAAGTCATCAACAAAAACTATAGAATACCTTTCACCATAGTATGATCTTGTCCTTGTAGGTCCACATAGGTCTATATGTACCAGATCCAACTTTCCTTTTGTTGTATATGATTTACTTTTATAGATGCTTCTAGTTTGTTTTCACATAGCACATTCTCTACATATGGTGTTAGATGGTTTCACAATCTTTGGTAGGTCTCTTACTGCATAAGTCAAGCTTGCCTTCAAAATATTCTCAAAATTAACATGAAAAAATCTTATGTGCCATAATCAACTGTCATCTATCTTCGCAACAAAATAAGAAGCTTCAAATATATTTAACTCAAATACATTACTTCTAGATTTAGTACCGGTTGCAATCAAGTTTCCTATCTTACCCCTGATAAAACATTTCCCATCAATGAACTTTAATTGATATCCCTTATCCATCAACTGTCCAACACTCAACAAGTTATGCTTAAGTCCATCAACAAGTAGTACATTGTCAGTATTAGTCATTCCATCCAAAGTAATAGATCCTACTCCTATGATAGGTTTAGGAACATTGTCTCTGAATATTACAACACCACCATCATACTTCATTAGTTTAACAAATTTGTTTTTTTCTCCAGTCATATGATGTGAGAAACCACTGTCTATAACCCATTCAGATTTCTTATCAACATGTGATACTAAAGCTTTTTCCTCATGTACTAGTTTTTCATCTTTAATAGCAATAAATCCAATCTCCTCATAATCCAAATCATCACCATCAAAAATACCTTCAGTAACATAATAACATTCCTTATCTTTAGGCTTGAAAAACTTAGGTTTGTGCTTACGAACTCTTGTAGGACATCTAGATGCAAAGCGACCTATCTTATTGCATGATAAAATTTTCAATGGTAACTTTCCTTCAAATTTACCCTTACCTCTCTTTTCTCTTCTAGAGATCAGTGCAAAAAGTTCATCTAGATTTGTTTCCTCTTCTTGTATCTATTCCCATTCATCAGCATATTTAACAAGCTCTTCTTTTATGTTTTCAGTGCTATTGATTAGAAGTACATATATTATCTTCCTGTGTGTAGATGCTTTAAATGTTGTTTCAACTTTAGGTACAAAATATCTCATTTCTACAACTTAAAAGGTAGTTAGCTTTGTAATCAACATTTCTCTGCTAAAGTTTGGAGTTAAAGGAATAATTTATTCTATAACTTGAACTTTTGTCTTGTAGATTGGTGTCAATGATCTAAGGATCTTTGCACTGACTTCTTCCTCTTCATTAGTTCCTCCTAAATTTTTGATTCCAATCAAAACCTTTGTAACTCTTTGTACATAATTCCTAATGTTTTCATCATCCTTCATTTGTAGCTTCTCCATCCTTTTTTTCTAGTTATGTAACTTCACTTTCTTGGTAAACTTGTCTTTTTCATACAATGCTTCTAATCTTGTCCAAATTTTGTGTGCTGAATCCAGATCTTTAACTTTAGTAAATTCTCCTTCAGAGAGTGCGTTGATCAGTACTTCCCTTGCGACCATGTTATATGAAAATATCTTCTTTTCATCATCAATATATTTTTCCAGTTCATCCTTAACCTTCATAGCCACCTGATTCTTTGTAATCATCCAGTAGTCAATGCCCAAACATAGAAAATGAGTTCACATCTTGTTCTTCCAACTGTCAGTTTTCAAGATCAAATTTTGGACTATCCTTCCTATAGAACGCCATCTACAAGATCACCTTAATTTGTTAAGCTTTCTCTCTAAGGACCAATAGCTTTGATACCAATTGTTAGAAATAAAAGTCCACTAATACAACTGAGAGGGGGGTGAATCATCTGTATGGGAGATTATTAATCTTTAAACTTTGAATAGAAGCAGTATCAAATCAAATGAACACAATGAATGCCAACACAATAACAAAATATTTGTTGTTGAGGAAACCCTATTAAAGGTAAAAACCCTATGGGAATTAATACCCACTAATGATATACTGAGAGTATAGTATCCTTGTTAGTAGATAAACCCTGTTAGGAGTCAAGAAAATAAGGTAGGCTCACTTTTTAGGCTCACTGCCCAAAGAAGGTCATGTCCACCTTCAAAACTCATTGTTCACAACACAAGTGTATATAAAGAAATACATAATCTTTTAACTTTCCAATAGCAACTATCTTTTCTTGATCACTTCCAATGAAGTATATAAGTTGTCCTTTTCTCTACATCCAACATGTTGGCACTTGAAAATTCAGGTCCTCAATATGCAAAATATTAGGGAAGTATAATATTTATTTTCATTTTCATGTTATTTCCCTATGTTAAAAAATTAAACAATTGAAAAGGCATAAATACTTATCATTATTCTATTCTTATGTTCATAGAATAAGTTTTTAGCTATTTTATTTCAATAAATTTAATGCACGTATATTTTGAAATAAAAATAATTTAAAAAAATAATAAGATGGTTGGGTAAAAAAGGTGGCAAGAGGGAGTTGGACACTCGACCTCTCAAGCCAACCCTTTTTCTCACCTACCTACCCTTCTACCCTCTAACCAGTTAGTCTATTGTTAATCTTTAAGAGGCTTTGGAAGTGGAATTAATTTATTTACATTTTCATGTGTAGGTGAGAAAATCAAGATGAATTCTCCCACAGGGAGTATTTCTTGTCAAAATAATTTTAAATTTCAAATATGAATATTTCTTT
Source organism: Chamaecyparis obtusa (assembly GCA_027943335.1). Lineage (NCBI taxonomy): Eukaryota > Viridiplantae > Streptophyta > Pinopsida > Cupressales > Cupressaceae > Chamaecyparis > Chamaecyparis obtusa. Next base: position 98,340 of record BSBK01012777.1, read on the forward strand.
TCTTGTGTATTTTTTACTTTAATAATTTTTAGAAAAGAGAGTGGGGAGAGGGAGTTGAACACTCAACCTCTCGACCTACCCTCTTTTCCTATCCTAACTACCCATCATACCCTAACTGATTGTCCTATTGTATTCCTTGAGAGTATGGGTAGAGGAAGAGGGATAAATTCTAGATTATTTTCTTCCCTTTAGTGATTAAGGAATAAATTATTAGGTAAAGATGTAATTGAGTTTCTTTCATATTATGTGTTTTACAAGATTTCACATTTTAATTTATGTTTTTACTACGTAATTCTTTTTAGGGCTTATTTTCATTTATCTTAAGTTAATAAAGGGAAAATAACATAGTAAGGTATTTCATTTTGGTAAGTTAGATTATTTTTATGTATTTGAAATAATTTTAACATCTATGGCATGAATTAAGTTTTCAAAATACTTAAAAATAATTTCTTGCTCTACCCTTTGGTAATTTTAAAATCAAATTATTAGGGTATAATGAATTGAGTTTTACCTTATTAGATTTATATTTTTCACCTTTGCAAATACTAATTAGGTGATTTGAAAATATATGCTCTTATTATTATATTTCACTTTCATTTCATAAAGATGCATATTTAGGGTTTTGTTTATAAAGTAAAATTATTTTGCCCTAAGACCTAAATGCATTTTTATAAAATGGTTGTGAGATTTTATTTTATTTTTACATTTGAACAATGGGTTATTGTTTTTATCCTCTTCTAAAATACTAATACCCTTACCCTATATAAATTATTTTTTCACTTTAGAGTAAGTGTTTCCCTTTTTTTTAGGGTGAGTTGTAATATTTACAACTAGTGTACCCTAATGTTTTAGAAATTTTGTTATACGAGATTAATATTATCTTAAATTTTGGAAAAGGAGTATTTTAAAGAGGAAATACATTATGAAAGTAAAATTTTAATTTTGAACATAAAATTATATTCCTATTGTTAGCACGTGCCAAAAATTTCATCGCTCTAGCTCTCTTCCCCTAGTCTCTGCAATGTTTTTCATGTCTCCGGCTAAAACCCTTGGCAATTTTTTTTAAAAAATATAGCCATTGGGTCCTTAAATTTAAAATTGCCCTGGCCCTGTTTTATTTTCATGTTACCTTTTTGTGGGTCACTTAAAACCTTTAATCTGCATGTGACTTTTAAAAAAAAAAAGACTTCTTTACATGTCACGGGGTTAGGTTTTATGTGTCGGTGGGTCCCCTTTAATCTTTCCTAAGCTCCCAACGCCCTGCAAGTTTTAAATTTTCCTAAGTCATGAGCTTTAATTTTTCCTATGTTTCGATAGCCTTTATTTTCCCTGGGCCCAACTCTGACACCATCTCCATCTAACGATGGGAGTATGTTCATAAGCGATGTGTTAGATGCATGAGATCTTAAGACCGCCATTGATCTCATTGGGTGACGTTGCCTTTCCTTTTAAGTGGGTCCACATGCCATGTGTGCCATGTCAGCATTTTCTTATTGGTCCACGGGTAAACAACTCAGCATGTATTAGTGGGACCTAATTTTCTGATGGGTCAGAGGGTCCTGACATCCGTAATCCATCCAATGACGAGCGTAAGTTCTCATGGAATCTGTCAGAGGCTTGAGATCTTATGCCAGCCGTTGATCTCATTTGTCTCAAACATATGTTTGGTGATGGTCCTGGTGTCAGGTGGAGCTGATTTGGAGGCTTTTTATTGGTCCACGTAGTATGATGTCAGTGGGACCTAGGTTTTGGATATGTCAGTGGGTCCTGATCCTGTCACTGAATCGACGAATGACGTATAATCTTATGGGTTTTGTCAGAGGCTTAAGATCTTGCGACAGCTATTGATTTTGTTTCTTGTCAGATGGTTGTCAGAGATGGGAGGAGATTCTTGATCTAATGATGGGCATGTAATCTGATAGAATCTTGGAAGTCTTTGCAAACTTCAGATGGCTGTTGATCTTCCTGATGTAGGCCCGGTCAAATTTTTCTCAGTCTTTTAGCGGTTGAGTTAAGATTTAAAAGACCGCGAAGCATGAAGATCAGATGGTCATGACTTAAAGTTGATGGAGATTTAAATTTCGACTGCCGATTTTTTGCAAGTGCCATAAAGTAGCCATTTATTTTCAAATTTGAATTTGCAGAGGGTTTCTAGCAATAAGAAGTACCAGAATTTATAGTTTTAACAGCTAATTTTGATTGGTTTGGTGGTGCTTATTGTTGCAGTGTGGTCCAGGGTGTTGAGTGATCATCTATAGGGTTTGTACTATGCAGTTTTGTGCTCAAGGTGTGTTGCAGGGTTGACATTTAGGCATTGTTCATAATTCTCAGTACCTTCACAGAGAATTTTTCATGATTGAGGATCATTCCAGGATTTTCTTTCCCTTGGTTGCCTGGGTTTCCACCCCTGTAATAACTTTATGACTGTTTCCAGTTGGTTGGGTGGTTGAATCCCTAACCCTAAGTCATCTGTAGCTTGTTGCATTCTCTTTGAGAATTCCAAGATGACTAGGGAGTATAAGTTACAAAATTTTGACTGAGTAGGGGTTCCAAACTTTCTTTGGTCCCAGCTAGTTGTTGATAGTGTTATACTGATAGAGGAGTGGGATTTTGGGTATTTCTTATCTTTGTTTTGTTTTGATTGTATATTGATCCTGAATATGTTAATGAAAATACTATTGAGTTCCAATCTTGCATTTGTGTATGTCTTCTTGTTTCGATTCTAAGCTCATATATGTTAATGTCACAAAGTGTGTTAGCATATGGTAAACAAAGAGTATTGTGAAGTCATCTCTGAGTTCCTAACAAAGTTAGGATTAAAGTCTTTTAGGTGGGTTCAGTGATTTTACAACCAAGTAAGAATTTGATGTCCTTGTATTTGAGGGAGAGGGGTAATAGGAAAAGCACTTATCCTGATCCCAAGAGTGTTTGATTCAAGATCTTCAACTGATGTATGTAATTGGGTGACTCTTTGCCCTAGGTTAAGGAACTGATCCATCCTCTGGAGGAATTTCATTATCATCAACCACACACAAACATTCAAATGATAAAATCTTAAAGCAGTTAGTAAAGATTATATAGTTGTATATCATTTAGTGATTCCTTTCAAGAAGTGAATCAAGGGTACACCCGCCTGAGCATTGAGGCTCAAAGTGTAGGAGGATCTCTCTTGATCCTTGTTAATTGGCCCTCTTCCTTGTAGACTTTGGAGTGGTGATAGAGTCAAAGTTATATTAAAGTTATCCATCAAAGTATAAATCTACAAGTGAAGATCAAAGGGAACTCCCAACAAAATGGCAACTCTACTGGGGAGAACAACAATGAAGCTGTATATATGTTAGGACTTCTGGTTGGGACTACATTGTAAAGTCAAAATATTTTGTTGACCAGATAGATAAAAAGGTTGTAAGTGCACTCTTGTTTTCTTGTTGTATTTAGTTAAAAAGATTTCCCATCTAGGTGGATGGTGACTCAAAAAGGTTAGAACCAGTGCGATATATTGTAAATCATGGACAAGAGGAGTTATAGTAGGCCCTTTGTCAAAAAGAATCTGGAGGTCACTTTGGAGCAATTGCCTACACAAGAGAAGAAGAGTTGGATTAGAAGGAATGGTGAGCCTACTAGTTCTCCCATGAGAGAACAAAGAAATACTAGAGGTAGAGCACCACATGTTTCCTCAAGTGAGGATGGTTCACAGGATAGAGTTCCTAGATCAGATGGTGATTGCTTTGAAGATAGATTTTATGATACCCCAGAAGCTATATTTTAGGACAAAGGTCCATTGCCTACAGGTCAAGATGAACAAGCTAGAGAGATGGGTTTGGAGATTGATTTAGATCTTGATGAGGAAAATTTCAGAAGAGAACCCATGAGACCAAGGCAAGTCCACTTCCCATATCAAAATCTTTCTGATATGGATGTGTCATCAGGTTCTGATGACATTATGGTAGATCTTGATAATTTAAATGCATTAAGGTTGTAGTTGGTAGAGTAGGATGCCACACATAAGACGTTATAAAATGAGAGAGAGGCTGAAAAGGTGAATGCTCTGATAGAAAGACAGTCTCTCCTTAGAAAGATTAATGAAATGAAGGAGAGAAACAAGATGCTTTCTTTTGCTCCTAAAACTTTGCAGCATGATGTCTTTGGTGATCTTGATGCCTTGAGGAGTGAGCAAGAGCACTTACTGCAAGATTAGGAATTTGATAAGGAGGGCCCTGTGGTTAGACAAGTGCAAAGTTATGTTCCTTTGCCTAAAAATAAAGATTGGTGTGAGATCACTAGGCTTGATGTTGCCACTGGTGAGAAATGAAAGAAAAAGATGGTGGGACATCAAACAAGTAAATCATTGACAATACCCGAGGTCCCACCAACCAATTTAAATAAGGACATAGAAATGGAGAGAAGAAGAAAAGAAGATGAGGACTTTGCAAGAGAATTAGAGAAGGCTAAAATTGAAGCTTCCATTGCAGAAAAAAGAAGAAAGATCCAGTTCTTGAAGGCTTCATCAGCTAATGCTCTTGGCCCATCTGCTATTGAACTAGGTATGCCATCTATGACTACTACTATTCCACTTAGTAATCCTACTAGTTCAATTCCTTCTTCATCTGCTAGAATAGGTGCTAATCCTAGGCCGCAATCAAATGCACAAACAAATGTAGATGCTAATGTTGATCCTAGGGTTAACACTAGTTCAAGTTTTCAAAGAAGACCTATGCAATTAGAAGGCTATAAGAAAATTAGTTTTGATGGAATTCCTGGCTACCCAAATTCTTTTCCAAATGATATTAGAGATAAGGTACCTAAGTTTGCTGGTAATAATGCTATTAGTTGTGAGGAGCATCTTAGGTTATTTATTGATATGCTTAATGATTATGAGGTAGACCATGAGGATGTGGTCATGAAATTATTTGTTCAATCTCTAATGGAAGATGCTAGAGATTGGTTTAAGAGACTTCCTGACAAATGTATTGATACTTGGGATTATTTTGAGAGATGTTTTAAAGAGTAGTATGGTGATAGGCCTAATGCTAGTTTCATGTTGAATGAATTCCATACCATAAGGAAAAATTAGAATGAATCTGCAGCTGAATTCAACATGATATTTTAGAAGGGTATGCATAAGTTGTTCCAAGTTATGCAGTTAGATGACAATGTCTCTCTGACCACATATTTCAATGCATTTGATGGAAAAATGGGATATTTGTTGAGGGACAAAGAACCAAGAACTCTTAGGGATGCTTTTAGGATTGCTGTCAATATTGAGAACAATATGAAAATATCAGGAAAACTGGGGGGAAAGAGAGATGACCCAAAGTTGTTTGGGGACAAGAAATACAAAAAGGAAAATGATAAGAATATTGTAGCTAGGAGGCAAGAGGAAGATAAATTGGATAAGGTTCTTAATGTATTTGAAGAATTTGAAGGCACCTACAAATAGGAACATCAGTGCTCCTACCAATGAGAGGCCTCAGTTCAACAACAATTTCAATAAGTAGAATAGATTGCAAAACTACCCCTACAACACACAATGGAAAGATGGAAAGCCTATTGTCCCTACTATAAGAGGAAAAAATGATAGAGGTGTCCCCCTGACGCTGTACAAAAGGCTTCAATAAATGTCATGGAGGACATACCTTGGTGTGTTGCATGCCAGTCCCCTCATTCTGCAGAGCATTGTGTGGTTGCACATTCTATGGCTGCAAATCAAGATTGTGGCAATGAGGAGATAGATCAAGAAGAAGATCAAGATGATGTTGGATGCAACATGGCTTCTTCATATCTAGGATATGAAGATGATTTTGATGAAGAGGTAGATGTAAATGTAAAGAGACACAATCAGGCCCTTTTTCATCAAGAAGTTTTTTCTGATAGTGAAGACATTGATAGGAAGACATGCAATATGAACTCTTCTTCTGAGCCAGTAAATTTGAGAAGGCCTTCTAGATAAGAGATGGATAGGATTACTATAGAAATGATTTCCCAAGTGCAAACCAGAGGCATGGTGGCAAGGAATATAAATGATAAAGCTACAGGAATGTTTATAAAGAGTACCAACTCTAGAGAACCTAATGAGAACAAATCAAAAGATGATCACATGGTGAAATTCAAGAATGTAAAAGGTAAGAATTGTGAGCCTAAGGGAGTTGGAATTGAAAAAATTTCTTGTGAGATTGAGAGGCCAGTTAACACAATGGCTAAGATTAACCAGATTGAGATTCCTTCTTCTGCTCCTATTGATATGTTATCTATATTATCCCAAATTACAGTTAAGGTTCCATTGTTAGAATTGTTGAGGATCCCTGAACACAAAGATAGAGCTATTGCATGGGTAGGAAATGTTCATAAAAATAATGTTGCATGCAATGGATCTCAGGATAAGGCTTTGAAAGGTGTTGCTACTCAAGGAATTGTGTCTCAAATTCCTCCAATATACTTGGATAGTTCTGTCAATGCCAGCCTTGAAAATATTGATCTATTCTTTTTAAGTGTTCTTGTGAATGGAATGAAGTTGAGAAATTTTATGATTGATAGTGGTGCCTCTAATACTATCATGCCTTTCAAAATCATGGAGAAGTTGGGCCTTAAAGTTGATATAGTGCAAGGTAGATGTTGTGCAATGGATCAGAGGGAGGTACCAGTTATTGGGACTATCAATGCAATGCCATATAGGCTGGCAGCATATCCAAAGAAAGAGTTAACAATGAGTGTTTTGGTGGTGGATATCCCTCCTCATTATGGGATGTTGCTATCTAGAAGGTGGAGTGCTGCCATGGGTGGAAGTTTATAGTGTGATCTATCCTATGCCACTTTCAAAATTGATGATCAGTTTGTCAAGATTCAACAAGAGCCAAGAGTATGCCACATGATTGAGAGAAATATTGATAATGAAACTACATGTTTTGTGGATACTAATATTAATGCATTTAGGGTAGAGATCCCTGTATTTAAAGAGGAACCTATTTTTTCACCTATCTCTATTGAGTTAGCTATTAATTCTATAAAGGGTGATTTGTAGGTAATGTACTTTGATGGTGCAAATTGCAAAGATGGTGTAGGAGTAGGTATTTTACTTATTTCTCCTGATGGAAATACCTACAAATTTTCTTTCACATTGAATTTCTTTTGTACCAACAATATAGAAGAATATGAGGCTTTGTTGTTAGGATTGAGGTTGGCATAAAAGCATGGTATTAAGTGTTTAAGTGTTGTTGGTGATTCTGAGTTGGTGGTGTCCCAAGTCAGGTCAGTATATGCTTCCAAGAACAAGAGGTTGAAACAATATAGGAATGAGGTTTGGGATTTGATTGAACATTTTGATGCTTTCAATATTGAGTGGAAGGATAGGAGTAACAATAAGATGGCTGACTTGTTAGCCAATATTGCAATCAATCCCAATGATATTACATTTTCTGGTATCTCTAAAGTTGAAATTCAGGCTAGGCCTAGCATACCAGATAATATTGAGAATTGGCAAGTTTTTGATGATGATAATGATATCTTGAAGTTTATGGGTTGTGAGGATCAATATCATGGTCAGGAATTTGATTGTTTAGCCTTGGTTGAGTCAGTAGAAGGAAGGGATGTTGTCTTTGGCAATGAGGTCATTCAACTTAGAACTAATAAGGTGCCCAAGGGGCTTGTTGTTTTGGAGACTATCTTTGATAACCAGGATAAAGTTCAAAAGAATATCAAAAGAGAAGATCATGCTGATCTAGAGGAGATAAATCTTGGAACACATGAGGCACCTAAGAAGGTATACATTGGTAGAGATATATCTCAAAAGGTAAAGAAATCTTTGATCAAATTATTGAGAAAATTTAGGCATGTTTTTGCATGGTCATATGATGACCTAAAGGTTTATAGAGAAGATTTGTTTTAGCATATTATTCCATTGAAAGAAGATGATAAACCTTTTTGGCAAAAAAAAAGGCCTACTAATCCCACTTTGGCACCCAAGATGCAAGAAGAGTTAATGAAGATGAGAGATGCTAAAATTATCAAGCCTATAAGGCATTCTTCTTGGGTGTCAAACCTTGTTCCTATGAGAAAAAATAATGGTGACATTAGGCTTTGTGTGGACTTTAGGAATCTGAACATCAGCTCATTAAAGGATAATTATTGTCTGCCCAATATGGAAGCTATGTTGCAGAGAGTAACTAGATCAGAATTGATGTCTATGATGGATGGTTTCTCTAGCTACAATTAGGTCATTGTCAAGGAATCAGAGAAATTCAAGACAACTTTCACAACACCTTGGGGGACATATGTTTATGTGAGAATGCCTTTTGGCCTCACAAATGCTAGTGCTACTTTTCAGAGGGCAATGGATGTTGCCTTTTCAAATTTCATAAATGATTTCCTTGTTGTATATCAAGATGATCTAACTGCCTATTCCAAGGAGGAAGAAGACCATTGCACTCATTTAGAAAGAATATTTGTGAGGGCCTTGGAATTTGGCATTTCTTTAAACCCATGGAAATGTGCTTTTGGTGTCATTGAAGGTAAGTTTCTTGGCTACTTAGTTGGGAAGCAAGGAGTGAGAATTGACCTTGAGAGGGTAGCAACCATTGATAAAATTTAGAGGCCAAAGAATGTTAAAGGAATTTAGTCCTTCTTTGGTTAGGTCAATTTCTTAAGGAGGTTTGTGACAAATTTTGCAGGGGTTACTAGACCTATTTCTAAGATGTTGAAGAAGGGATCTGCAATCAATTGGGAGGGTGAGCCTAATGAGGCTTTCAAAAGTATCAAGCAGGCTATCAAAGATGCACCAGTGCTTAAGGCACCTGATTATAATGTCCCAATGCATATCTTTTCCTTTACATCTTTTCACACTATTGCTGCAGTTTTGTTACAAAAGAATAAGGATGGTTTTGAGCAGCCTATTACATTTTTTACTAAATCTTTGCAGGATGCAGAATTGAAGTATGACATAAATGAAAATAAGGCTTATGCACTTGTGAAGGCAATCAAGACTTTTAGGTGTTACTTGATGGGAGAGCTATGATTGCTTTTGTGCCAAGTGCAACTATGAAGGATATTTTCTCACAGTAAGAGGTGTCTGGAAGAAGATGCAGATGGATTAATAGGATCCAAGAATTCAATTTTGAGGTCTAGATTACTAAGTTGGTTAGAGGACAAAGATTGGAAAAACTGATGGCCCAATCCAATCTTGATGCAAATCAGGTAAATCATTCTAAAATTGATTACACATGTGATATGGATGATTGTATCTAGTATCAGGATATCATCTATTACTTGAGAAGTATGAGATGTCTAGATGACATGAATGGTAATCAGAAAAGGACATTAAAATTAAAGGCCATCAAGTATGTAATTGTGAAGTGTAAATTGTATAGGAAGAATTTGGATTGCATATTTTTGAAGTGTGTAGATGAAGATCAAGCTAACAAGTTGTTGAAAGAAATGCATGAGGGAGTTTGTGGTGGGAATTATATGGGTAAAACAACTGCTCATAAGATCTTGAGAGCAGGATTCTAGTGGCCCACAATCTTCAAGGATGCAGAACAGTTGGTGAGGAGGTGTGATGCTTGTCAAAGGTTCTCTAGTAAGCTTAAATTTTTAGGAAATGTGCTATTAAAACCAGTAGAAGTTCATGTTCCTTTCCAACAATGGGGAATTGATTTCATAGGGGAGATACCAAACAAGTCAAGTGAAGGACACTCATGGATCTTAGTTGCCACTGATTACTTTAAAAAGTGGGTAGAAGCTATACCTACAAGAAATGCAACTAGTAAGGTGGTAATTGATTTTATGATGAATAATATTGTTACAAGGTTTGGGTGCCCTGAGAGAATAGTAAGTGATAATGCCATGTGCTTCAGGTCTGCTCAATATAAGGACTGTTGCAAAGGTTTGGGAATTCAGATTTTTAATTCCTCAACTTATCATCCACAAGGAAATGGTCAGGCAGAATCTACTAATAAGAGTTTGATTAAAATATTAAAGAGAATTCTTGAAAAGAATAAGAGGGTATGGAATTCAAATCTTCCATTAGCTCTATGGACTGATAGGGTAACTATGAAGAGGGCAATTGGTTGTGCGCCATTTGACCTAGTATACGGAATTCATGCAAGAATGCCTCAGAATAACTTATTGGAAATGTATAAATTTGTTTAGCTATATGATGATGACATAGATGATGAGATGCAGTTGAGAATTAAGGACCTCATTAGGTTGGATGAGACTAGAAGAGAATCAGTTGCAAGGAATGCCAAATTGCAGTTGCAAGTTAAGAATTTATATGATAAGAAGACTGTTGACAGAAAGTTTGAACCTGGTGATTTGGTGTTAGTTTGGAATGCTAGACTAGAGGATAAGGGGAAACATGGTAAATTTGATCCCATCTAGCTAGGGCCATATCTAATTCATGAGAAATAGGGCCAAGATTCATACATTATCAAAGAGTTAAATGGTGATATTCAGGAATTGCCAGTTCATGGACAATTCTTGAAGAAATACTTCAATTGAGGTATTCTATTTTCCATGAATAGTAGTTAGGTTTGTACATTTTGTAAATTTTGTAAATAAGTTTCTTGCCCTTGCCCTGTTTTGTCCTGGTCTATCAATTTTTGGTCCTATTGCCTATTCTACCTTGCTTGTTCCCTGTTGTCTGCAATTTTTCCAGTGGGATGGTCTGCTTTAAACCAATGATTCTAAGTCCTTGCTATGCCTGCAGGAGGCATACATCCCCAGATAGAGCCATTGTTAGCACATGCCAAAAATTCCATGGCTCTAGCTCTCTTCCCCTAGTCTCTGCAATTTTTTTCATGTCTCCAGCTAAAACCCTTGGCAAATTTTTTTTTAAATCTAGCCGTTGGGTACTTAAATTTAAAATTGCCCTAGCCCTGTTTTATTTTTATGTTACCTTTTTGCGGGTCACTTAAAACCTTTAATCTGCATGTGCCTTTTAAAAAAAAAAGACTTCTTTACATGTCGCGTGATTAGGTTTCATGTGTCGGCGGGTCCCCTTTAATCTTTCCTAAGTTCCCAGCGCCCTGCAAGTTTTAAATTTTTCTAAGTCCCGAGCTTTAATTTTTCCTATGTTTCGGTAGCCTTTATTTTCCCTGGGCCTAGCTCTAACACCATCTCCATCTAACGGTGGGTGTATGTTCACAAGTGATGTGTCAAATGCATGAGATCTTAAGACCACCGTTGATCTCATTGGGTGATTTTGCCTTTCCTTTTAAGTGGGTCCACATGCCAAGTGTGCCATGTCAGCATTTTCTTATTGGTCCACAGGTAAACAACTCAGCATGTGTGTCAGTGGGACCTGATTTTCTGATGGGTCAGAGGGTCCTGACATCCATAATCCATCCAATGATAGGCATAAGTTCTCATGGAATCTGTCAGAGGCTTGAGATCTTACGCCAGCCGTTGATCACATTTGTCTCAAATGTATCTTTGGCGGTGGTCCCGGTGTCAGGTGGAGCTGATTTGGAGGTTTTTTATTGGTCCATGAAGTATAAGATGGAATCCTGTCAATGGGACTTGGTTTCTGGATATGTCATTGGGTCCTGATCCTATCAGTGAATCGACAAACAACGTATAATCTGATGGGTTTTGTCAGAGGCTTAAGATCTTTTGACGACTGTTGATTTTGTTTCCTGTTAGATGGTTGTTAGAGATGGGAGGAGATTCTCAATCTAATGGTGGGCATGTAATCTGATAGAATCTTGGAAGACTTTTCAAACTTTAGATGGCCGTTGATCTTCCTGATGCGGGCTTGGTCAAAGTTTCTCAGTCTTTTGGCAGTTAAGTTAAGATTTAAAAGCCCGTGAAGCATGAAGATAGGATGGTCGTGACTTAAAGTTGATGGAGATTTAAATTTCAACCATGGATTTGTTGCAAGTGCCATAAAGTAGCCATTTATTTTCAAGTTTGAATTTGCAGAAGGTTTCTAGCAACAGGAAATACCAGAATTTATGGTTTTAACAGCTGATTTCGATTGGTTTGGTGGTGCTTGCTGTTGCAGTGTGGTCCAGGTTGTTGAGTGATCATCTGCAGGGTTTACATACTATGTGGTTTTGTGCTCAAGGTGTGTTGCAGGGTTGACATTTAGGCATTGTTTATAATTCTTAGTACCTTCACAGAGAATTTTTCATGATTGAGGATCATTCCAGGATTTTCTTTCTCCTGGTTGCTTGGGTTTCCACCCCTGTAATAACTTTATGACCATTTCTAGTTGGTTGGGTGGTTGAAACCCTAACCCTAAGTCATCCATAGCTTGTTTCATTCTCTTTGAGAATTCCAAGATGACTAGGGGGTATAAGTTACAAAATTTTGACTGAGTAGGGGTTCCAAACTTTCTTTGGTCCCAGCTGGTTGTTGATAGTGTTATACTAATAGAGGAGTGGGATTTTGGGTATTTCCTATCTTTGTGTTGTTTTAATTGTATATTGATCCTAAATATGTTAATGAAAATACTATTGAGTTCCAATCTTGCATTTGTGTATGTCTTCTTGTTTCAGTTCTAAGATCATATATTTTAATGTCACAAAGTGTGTTAGCATATGGTAAACAAAGAGTATTGTGAAGTCATCTCTGAGTTCCTAACAGAGTTAGGATTAAAGTCTTTTAGGTGGGTTCAGTGAGTTTACAACCAAGTAAGAATCTAACATCCTTGTGTTTGAGGGAGAGGGGTAATAGGCAAAGCACTTATCCTAAGCCCAAGAGTGTTTGATTCAAGATCTTCAGCTGATGTATGTAATTGGGTGACTCTTTTCCCTAGGTTAAGGCACTGGTCCATCCTCTGGAGGCATTTCATTTTCATCAACCACACACAAACATTCAAATGATAAAATCTTAAAGCAGTTAGTAAAGAGTATATAGTTGTATATCATTTAGTGATTCCTTTCAAGAAGTGAATCAAGGGTACACCCACCTAAGCATTGAGGCTCAAAGTGTAGGAGGATCTCTCTTGATCCTTGTTAATTGGCCCACTTCCTTGTAGACTTTGGAGTGGTGATAGAGTCAAAGTTATATTAAAGTTATCCATCAAAGTATAAATCTACAAGTGAAGATCAAAGGGAACTCCAAACACCTATAATTGATTTTAGGTGTTATCTTATTAATAGGATTTTTATATGTTTTGATAATTAAAAGTGGGTACTTATGATTAACTATTTAAACCCTATTGGTACTTTTACTTATATTATCAAAAAAAATTATGCATTATGTCATGATTTTATTAATGTTTTATTTTGATACATTATTAATTATTAAAATAAATAAATTTTAAATAGGGATCATTTTGAAAGCTTGAAACATTATTAAATATAATGACCCTAATTTTAAAATTTATTGAAAGACTATCTAATATCGGATTTTTGTGTAGGAGTTAGACATGTGGATTATCAAGAAAAATACCTGAAGATGTGAGAAAGTTTATTTGTTATAGGGGAAATGTTTTTCCCCAAAACCATTTATATGGTTAAATTTGTAAATTTTAGGTTAACTTTCGGGATTAATTTTTTGTGAAAAGGTGTCTTTTCATGGGAAACCTTTGTATAACATATTTATAATGAATCATTTGTATTAAAAAATAACACAACACAAATTTGGAGAAAAACTCTAGCAACTATAGATTTTGTACCATCATATGCAAATTTCTCAAATGTCATATGAGATAAGTTGTTTCATGCTTAATTGAGGTTATATGTTATTTATTTTCAGTTAGTTTTTGAGATACTCTATGTATTAGGGTGTTCCACTGTGTTATATTCCCTGAATATTGTAATTCAAAGTTAATATATACAACTCAAGTATCAATTGTATGGTGTGTGAACCTGCCATTGTTCTTATCGATCTCTTAATTTGAGTTAGATTTGATAGGATTAGTTGTGTAAATTGATTTGAATGGTGAATCAAGCGGAAGCTTGTGGAATGAGAGTCTTGCTTTATTAAAAGTAAGTTTTCTTAAAACTGTCTCTGATTATACGTAGGATTGGAAATTTCTGACTCTATAACCCAAATTTTCATTAGGCACTGATCTTGTTATTGTTTGAGAATTTTTATTTGGTTCTTCTTTGTAGATTATAAATAAATAAATCTAATTACTTTCCTTAAAAGCATTTGAAATTAGGTTTTTAGTGATAGTTCTATTTTAGTTTAGATTTCATAGAATGCAACTATCAAGAGATTATATTGTTTTCCTCAAAAGGTCATTTACCCCTTTGGAAGGAATTTCATTTGTCTGTGCATGCATTTATGTAGCATAGGGAACTTGTGAATTTAGGCCTACCAGCCTTGGCTTGATCAAGGTAAAATTGCAGAGGCACTAGTGTGTGCCTGTTGGTGGGCAAAAAATGATCCATCATTTTTGAGCACCAACACAACAAACTGAAGCTTCACAACTTCCACAATCCTATTTTACATCACATACATTCTGCCATATATTTTCAAAAGAAAAGATCTTACATATATACCCTATTACAAAATAAATGATCAGGTCAGTCATTTAAGCTTTCCTAATATACAAATAATTACATAACTCCTTGCTAAGATACACACGGTATCTAAAATAGGTATAGAACCATTATAATTCAATAATTAAGGGCCAATTATCCATAATTCATGCTCACCATTCATGATACACACTACAACTCTCAAGTCAGCTTCCAAATAGGTCATCTCAAGAACGCATACCACAACTAATGTCATCCTACTTTTTGTACCTTGTGGAGATTAGTGAACATTCCTGAGTACCCTATCTCTCATCCCTTAAGCTTCCATACACTTAATCCTCATCACCTGCAAGATATACCCAAAACTCAGAGATTTACTCTATCAACTTCCACTGTCACTATCCAGTAACCAGTCTTCATCAAATCTTATGTAACTCATCCAATATGGAATATTACATCATGAAATCTTAAATATAAGATCACAACACCTTCTTGTACACACAACTGACTTCACACATTTTGAATCATCCATACAATATCTGTAAACTATAATAACTAGCATGTTCTCTTCATAGAAACATATGTTGACATCAATGACAAAATACAAATGACAATAGTAGTAATTCCAACATCACTCAATGTAGTGATTAAACATATTAAATATATCCAACAATCTCCCCAATGCATTAGCAATATCAAATAGAATATTCATCCACCAACTCAGACCAATCAAAGAAGAAGTTTAGAACTAAAGATGCTACAACACAAAAAGTGGTAATGTATAAGACAAACACAATCAATAAGGATGATAGTGTTTTAAAGAAAGTCATTAATGATATTGATAAGTTTGGAATTTTGAAAAAGTTTCTCATATATTATGAAATGTTTGATGAGAAGGATACAAATGAATTAGTTTGGGCTATGATCTTGAATTTATGAACAAGTTTAGTAGGACATTAGTTGAGATTAAGGATTAGATCCCTAATAAATTATATAAAATGCTTGAGGAGAAGAGACTTATTGCTCTAGATGAGGATAACAAGATTATAGAAGGTACAATTCTTAATATTTTTCTAGTGATTGATGTTCATGACCTTGATGAAATTATTGACCAAGTGGAGAAGAATTTATCCACCAAGAAGAGAGTAAATATGTTAATGGTGTTGGAGATTTTCCAGCAAGCCAGTGCTAACTGTATGTTTTTCATTGATAAAAACATATGGTAGGAAACATGCATGGAAGCATGATGGAGAGAGCCTTAAGTATATGTTTCCTACATATGTTATCAGCATGATATCATAGACATAGAGGTTGATTCTGAGTGAAGATAGTAATATAGTTGTTTGTATCAGTAGTGTTCCTGATAGGTCCCATAAAGATTTTTGTATGTGATTTGCAGTATGGTTATAATGGAGCCTTGCACATTTATATTTATGGTGTATACATGTTAGTGAAGCTATGTTCATGGGCATAGAGTCATTTGTGTAGTACAGGTTGAGTTAAGATGTTTCTAGTTGATAGGTACAGTTTCCTAAGTTTATCTGATGGAGCCAACATTATTTTTATTATTGTAGTAGTTGAGCCTATCATTTGGATATGCATGCTTGGATTAGTGTTTGGAGAAGAGTTAATAAATTTTGGTTAAGAGTGCATGATGTAATTCAGCATGAGAAGAAAGTATCACTTAATTTGGTGGAGCCAATAGTGTGAAGCGACACATCTACTCATATGGAGTTTCACGGTCCTAATTAGTGTTGTGTGCTTATTATAGCCATTGGAGATGTTGTTGGAGATTTATATTGTTTCTCTAATATGATTCCAAGGAAGTTCTATTAGGAAAACTTGATTATATTATTTGGAGAAAGATACTTATAGTTGGTCAAGTTGTGATCACTAAGTATGGTAGATAGTTGAAAGATAAGAGAAGAGAAGAAGGTGCGAAGTATTGAGCCATCAGTTGAAGGTCTATTTGATAAAGAAGGAAGTATATTCTATTCATTGGAACTAACCCAGATAGAAGGTCTAACTCATAGTTCACCAAGATCTAGATATAGTGTGTATCTATTAAGCAGAAGGTTGTAGCCTTCACCCCTTTGAGCAGTGTGCTCCCAGACAGTGTGTTCTCACCCCTAATAGGACTAATTATAAAAGACTCCTATCAGGGTCTAACCTTTAACTAGGTCACTATACATAATACATTGTAAAGATCAACTCCTAACAGGGTTGTAAGATCTTCTAACAGGGATCATTTTACACTAGTGCAGTTTATAGTGGGTGTTAATTCCCATCAGGGTTTTTACCTATTTGGGTTTCCACATAAACAAAATTGTGGTGTTGTGTTAAGTTTCCTTACATTGTGTTTATGCTTAATATTCTTCTATACTTAATTTGATAAAGAATTAAATCTTGTAGATAACTGATTCACACCCCCCCCCCCTCTCAGTTATCTCTTGGAACTATTCCTAACAATTGGTATCAGAGACAAGTGCCTCAGGGAGAAATTTTAATAGCTTGAGGTTGATCAGATGGAATTATTTAGAGAAGAAAGTCCTAAGTTTGATGGAGAGAACTATCTAGACTGGAAGAAAAAAATGATGACACATTTGCAGTGCATTTCCTTTGAGATTTTTGAAGTAGCTACTAAAGAAGTTTAGATTCCCTCTTTATTAGATCTTGCAAAGGAAGATGAAAATCTTAAGCACAAGGAGATGTTCACTCAAAATGATATAGACAAAGAAGCCCTTATCAGTGCCTTGTCTGACAGTGAGTTTTCAGAGATCAAGAAAGTAGATAAAGCCTATAAGATATGAAAGTATCTAGAAGACATGTTTGAAGGAAATTTCGAAGCCAAGAATGCACACAGAAAGACATGGAAGAAAAATTAAAATACATTGGAGATGCTACCTGAAGAGAACATTAGATCCTACAATCAAAGGATTAATGAAGCTGTTGCAGGAATCAGAAACAATGGTGGAGAAATTTTGGAAGAAGACAATGGATAAGTTGATTAGTACATTGACACCAAAATATGAGAAGAAGATAAACATCCTAGATGAGACTATGAAATTTTCAAATCACTTCAAAAGAGAAACCTTAATAAGCAAGATTTTAGCATTTGAGATATAAAGTTTGAAGACAGAGCCTAAAAGTGAGATAGTCTTCAAAGCTTCAGTCCATGGTAAGAAATCCTTGAACACTTCTGGTAATTTTGATTATGATGATGGAGAGAAAGCACTAGATGATTTCATTTCTATGATTGCTAAGAAAGAAAGGAAAGTAAAAGGAGAATATGAAGGTCAATTATTATTCAAATGCTTTTCATGTAACAAGATTGGTCACTTTTCTTCTAAGTGTCCTACAAGAGTCAAGAAGTTCAAAACTAATTACAAGCCTAAGTATACAAAATAATGTTACTATGCTGGAGATGGATTATCAGATGAAGATTCAGCAGAAGATGAAATTGGATTCATTTCTCTTGAAGATATGGAGAAAATGTTTGACGAGATGGATCTTGAAGATGAAAAGAAAGCACAAGTGTTAGAATTAATTTCACAAGTAGACATCAGAACAAACTGGATTATTGACAACGGTTGTTCACATCACATGATAGGAGACAAAGATAGATTTATACATTTGGATAAGTACAAAGGTAGCATGGCTAGATTTGGAGAGAACACTCCTATACCTATCATAGGTAGAGGAGCTATCACCTTGGATGGAAAGAACAACACTAATGATGTTATTCATGTTGATGGTTTGTAGCATAACCTACTAAGTGTTGGACAATTGTTTGACAAAGGATATCAGTTGGAATTCAAAGAAAATAAATGCATCATTAATAACAAGGAAGTAGAAACGATTGCATCAGGTTCAAAGGAAAAAGGTAATGTTTTTCAGCTTAATTTAGAAGCAAGTTTTTTTATTACCAAAGTAGATGATAGTTGCTTATGGCACAAAAGACTATATCACATCAATTTTGACAACATAGTGAAGATAATCAATGTAAAGGTAGTAAGATACCTTCCTAGCATTGGAAAACCAGTTGATACAATATGCAGGGAATGTGTGATTGGAAAGCATGTGAGGAATTCATTTAGAAGCAAGCATAATTTGATAGAGTACAAATTAGATCTAGTACAAATAGACCTATGTGGACCAACTCAAACAAGATCATACTATGGTGAAAAATACTTTATTTTTTTTGTTGATGATTATTCCAGGATGATGTGGGTTGTGTTCTTAAAAGACAAATCAGATGCATTTGAGAAGTTCAAAATATTCAAAGCTAAGGTTTAAAATGAGTCTAGATTGAAGATAAAATATATGAGATCAAATAGAGGAGTGAAATTCACCTCTGATAGATTTTATAAGTACTACAAAGAGCATGGGACAAAGAGACAACTAAGTGTACCTAGAACCCCTCAGTAGAATGGAATTGCAGAAAGATGGAATGAGATCATATTGGATACATCGTGCACCATCATGATTGAAGGAAAGGTCGCACACTCCTATTGGAGAGATGCGGTTAATACTACACTCTATACTATCAATAGAATTCAATTAAGGTTAGGTGCAGACAAGAAACCTTAAGAGCTATGGTTTGGGAATGTACCTATAGTAAAATACTTTAGAATCTTTGGAAGCAAGTGCTACATTAAGAGAGATTAATCTATTGGCAAGTTTGATGCAAGAAGTGATGAAGGTATTTTTCTTGGTTACTCTACTAAAAGAAAAGCTTATAGATGTTTTAAGTTAAGATTGAAGAATATTATTGAAAGTGCACATGTAAAAATTGATGAGAAGTTTATTATTCAAGAAAGATATCATGATTATGCACCTATTATTGAAGAAGAACCTAGTCCTCTGAATAGATAAATAGTTCTTGATGAAATGTTTGACAACATTGATGTATTGTTCAATGACCTTGAAATAAGTGAAGAAGAATCACAAATGATAGATGAGAGAGTCACACCTAATGTTCCTGAATTCACATCTACATACCACTCAAAGGAAGATATCATTGGAGATCAGAACATAAAAGTCATGACAAAATCAAAAGCAAAAAGTTCAACAGCTAATGGAGAGGTATGTTTACTTTCACAGATTGAACCCTTAAGTGTTGAAGATGCATGTAATGATTTAGATTGGCATGAAGCAATGAAAGAAGAGCTAGATTAGATAATTAAGAATGATACATGGGAACTGGTCCCTAGACCTAGTGATAAGAATGTGATTGGAATGAAGTGGATATTTAGAAACAAGATGAATGAAGATGGTACAATAGTAAGAAACAAAGCAAGACTAGTAAGTAAAGGATATGTGCAAAGAGAAGGAATTGATTATTTTGATACATTTTCCCCTGTAAGAAGATTGGAAGCAATAAAGTTGTTTCTAGCCTATGCTACATTGAAAGACTTTAACGTATATCAAATGGATGTCAATTCAACATTCCAGAATGGAGAGTTGAAGGAAGAAGTTTACATAGAGCAACCTGGAGGATTTACTTTATCAGATAGACCTGATATGCTATGCAGACTAAAGAAAGCCCTCTATGGACTTAAGAAAGCCCCTAGAGAATGGTATGAAAGACTTCATGGATACTTGACAAATATTGGATTCAAGAAAGGAGCAACAAATTGTAACTTATTCATAAGAGAGACAGTTGCCAGATTATTATTTGTTTCTATATTTATTGATGACATTATCTTTGGTGGTAACGACAAGCTTAGTGTTGAATTTTCTAAAGAGATGTAGAGAAAATTTGAAATGAGCATGATTGGACCTATCAAGTACTTTTTAGGACTGAATGTGCAGCAGGCAAAGAAAGGTATTTTCATTAATTAGACTAAGTATGTGAAAGAGATATTGAAGAAATTCAAGATGGATGATTGCAAGCCAGTAAGTACCCCTATGATAATAGGATGAAAGCTTTCAAAAGAAGATGATTCAGTAGCAATAGACATGGCCTTGTATAAGTCTATGATTGGTAAACTAATCTATCTTACTCAATCTAGACCTAATATTTCTAATGTAGTTGGTATTGTTGGAAGATTTGCAACAGAACCTAAACAAAGTCATCTTATGGTAGTAAAGAGGATATTCAGATATTTGAAAGGAACTATAGACTATGGTTTATGGTATCCTAATTTTGGGAATGTAGAACTTCATGTGTATATAGATGCAGATTGGGAATGATGCGTGGATGATAGAAAGAGTACCTCAAGAGGAAAAGTATTTCTTGGAGATAGGCTTGCTACTTGGACAAGCAAGAAGAATAATTGTATTTCTCAGTCCACAACATAAGTAGAGTATGTAGCAGCAACATTAAACTATTCTACAATTGTGTACATCAAGCAAATGATAAAGGATTTTAGAATTAAGATTGATTATCCTATTATTATTCATTGTGATGACACTAGCACTATCAATATGTCAAAGAACCCTATGATGCATGCAAAGAAAAAACATATTGAGATAAAATATCACTTCCTAAGAGAGAAATTTGTAGAGAAAGAAGTAAAATTGGACTATGTGAGCACAAAATATTAGCTAGTAGACATATTCATAAATCCTTTACCTAAGGATACATTTGAGTGTCTCAGGGAGAAGCTGGGAGTAATTCCCTTCCCTCAATCTGATTAGAGTTTACAGGAGTGCATCATTCCTTAGTGATTGATGAATGGTTGACTACTCTACTTCAAGAGTAGTAGTGATACTTATTTGGTTTGGCAACCTTTTCCATTGATGTCAAAGGTAGAGTAAGTATATAGTCATGAAAAAAATATAGTTTTAGAAATTAAGGGGGACTGAGTATTTAGCATGAAGAAACAAAAAATTAAGAGGATACCATAGTTGATATTTAGAGCATTTAGCAGTAGATGGAGGATTCATCCTTGGGGGACTTTTGTTGAGGAAATGGAGAATGTTATACAATAATTTTACATTTGGATTGGTGGTGTTTTTCATTCCATATGTTGCCATCAATGCCAAAGGGGGAGATTCTTGGAGATTTGCCAGAAAGCTAGTGTTGAATGTATTTTGTCATTGATGAAAAAATATGGTAAGTAGCATGCATGGAAGAATGATGGAGAGAGTCTTGAGTATATGTTTCCTAGATATGTTATTAGCATGATATCATAGACACAGGGGTTGATTCTGAGTGAAGACAGTAATATAGTTGTTTGTATCAGTAGTGTTCCTGACAAGTCCCAGACAGAGTTCTATATGTGATTTGTGGTATGGTTATAATGGAGCCTTGCACATTTATATTTATGTTGTAGATGTTAATGAAGCTATGTTCATGGATGGAGAGTTAGTTGTGCAATACAGGTTGAGTTATGATGTTTCCAGTTGCCAGTTACCGTTTCCTGAGTTTATCTAATGGAGCTGACATTATTTTTATTGTTGTAGTAGTTTCACCTATCATTTGGATATGCGTGCATGGATTAGCATTTTATGAAGAGTTAAGAATGTTTGGTTAAGAGTGCATGATGTAATTCAACATGAGAAGAAACTATTAGTTAATTTGTTGGAGCTGAGAATGTGAAGTGACGCGTCTACTCATATGGAGTTGCGCGGTCCTAATTAGTGTTGTGTGCTTAGTATAGCTATTGGAGATGTTGTTGGAGAGTTATATTGTTTCTCTAATATGATTCCAAGGAAGTTATAATAGTCTGACTTGATTATATCATTTGGAGAAAGATACTTATGGCTGGTCAAGTTCTGTTCACTAAGTATGGAAGATAGTTAAAAGATAAGAGCAGAGCAGAAGGTGAAAAGTATTGAGCCATCAGTAGAAGGTCTATGTGACAAAGAAGGAAGTATATGTTATTCATTGGAATTGATCTAGATAGCAGGTCTAACTCATAGTTCACCAAGGTCCAGATATAGTGTGTATCTGTTAAGGAGAAGGTTTCAACCTTCACCCCTTTGAGCAGTGTGCTCCTGGACAATGTGTCCTCACCCCTAATAGGGTTAATTATTAAAGACTCCTAACAGGGTCTGACCTTTGACCAGGTCACTATACTTAATATATTGTAAAGATCAACTCCTAACAGGGTTGTAAGATCTTCTAATAGGGATCATTATACACCAGTGCAGTTTATAGTGGGTGCTAATTCCCATCGGGGTTTTTATCTATTTGGGTTTCCCTGTAACCAAAATTGTGGTGTTGTGTTAAGTTTTCTTATATTGTGTTTATGCTTGATGTCCTTCTATACTTAATTGGATAAAGAATTGAATATTTTAGATAACTAATTCACCCCCCCCCCACCCTCTCAGTTATCTCTTGGGACTATTCCTAACAAATGGTTAGAAAATAAAAATACATAATAGTAGAATTAGAGGAAATCTTAAGAAAAATAATCATAGATACTCGTCCAGATATGCCTAAGAAGATGAAACCTAGAACCAAGAGGAGGAAGGAAAATATATGCATCAAGGATGATAATTCATGATCCATAGTTAAGGAACCAAATGCATACATTGGAGGAGTCCTTATCATTCTATGTGCTCATGTAGAGGTTGAACCTAAAAAGGAAGGGGAGACCAAAATTGAAGAATCACATAAGGAGACAACTGATAAGGTTGAGGTAACTAATGAGCCTATTAATAATGTCTCGATGGACATTCCTCAATTCCCTATGCATGAAGAGTAGGTAGATCAGACCACTTTGGAGGAGAAGGGAGAAGAAACTAAAGGATCTCACTCTCAAACCAATGCACCTATGGCTACTTTGATCAATAAGACTGAGTCATTGCTAGCAAAGGTTTCTTTATTGATTACATATTCTAATCTACAAAAATCAAAGGACTAATAGATTTGGATGGCTGTGATGAGAATCAGTTAATGAGGTTATCATTTTTGTCTATAGATAAGGCTAAGAAAAGAGACTTACAAAAAAGTGAGAAAGGTACAAGACTAGTAGACAAATCTAAGTGTATTCTTGAGAAGTTATTTCCCAACTATTAGAATAAAAAAGAATTGTTAGCAAGTAAAGCCCACCAAGATAATTGAGAGTGGGGGGGTGAATCAGTTATCAGATAATTATAAATTTTATCATCTTCAACAACATTAAACCATATAAGCAATATAATTACCAACCATAGAAAGATATTCATACACAATAACACAATAACACAAGATATGTTAACTAGGGAACCTCTTGATCAAAGAGTAAACCCCGGTGGGAATGATGCCCACAAAAGATGCACTAATATGAATATTCCTTGTGAGAGGATGCACTCTATTAGGAGTCTTATGAAATACATTTAGTACATATGAATCCCTATTAGGAGATTTTGAATCCTTGTTAAAAGATTCTAACCCGGTTAAGAGTTATGGAAGACAGAAGGACCCACTACCCAAATAGCTTCAGGGTAAGATCACTGAACACACTATCCAAATAATCTTTTCATTACTCAATAGAACAATATGTTACCTCTTCTCTGACTATACAAAACTACACTCACTATTACATCAGATCTCAATTTCAGATCTCTGTACTTTGCATATCTTCCTTCACAAATTCACTTTCACACTTAGCTCTTTTCTTCACTTCATGCATATAGCATCACAACTGCTGCTACCATATCATAATTACACACTTTCACATTAAAAATTCATACATTCCCTCATAACAAGGAAATACATTCTTTCCTTTATACCACACTCAAATAATTACAAATGAGTTGGCATACAATTACAAAATAAAAGTTTCCACACACTACACCAAAATTACATAAAAATGTCAGCTTCCAAATATAATAAATCTTCACTCATGTGACCTCAAAGTCTATGCTATCATCCACATCACTATCAATGTGTCTTCAACTTCCCTTTAACATCCAGTCCAAAAGAAAGATAAGGCTCATATACCACTGGACGGATGCAACCAACTGCATCACTTCTCAAAAGTAGGCTAGGGCATAACCCCAAGCATACCTCTCAAATACTCAAATGTATCCTTAGGTAAAGGCTTTGTGAATATATCTACTATCTTCTCCTTTGTACTTAAGTACTCAATCTGACTTCTTTTTCAACAACTTTCTCTCTTACAACATGATACTTAATCTCTATATGCTTTATCTTAGAATGTAATACGAGATTCTTAGACATACTTACTGTACTAGTGTTATCACAATGTATAACAACAGGTTCAAAAAATTTTATTCCAATATCCTTCAGCATCTGCTTCATCCAAATTATCTGGTTACAATTGTTTACTGCTGCTACATATTCTACTTCTACTGTGCTTTGTGAGATACAATTCTGCTTCTTACTTAACCAAGAAACTAATCTTCCTCCAAGGAAAAATGCTTCACCACTGGTGCTTTTCTTATCATCAACATTGCCTCCCCAATTAGCATCTGTATATGCACATAGGGTCAAATCATCAAATTTTTCATACCATAGTCCATAGTCCATTGTGCCTCTTAAATATCTTAGTATCTTCTTTACTGCTGCATAATGTGATTCTCTAGGTTCAGCTTGAAATCTTGCTACAATTCCAATTGAATGTGCTATATCAGGTCTTGTATGAGTCAAATACTACAATCCTCCAATCATAGATCTGGATTTCTTCTATTCTACTATAGGAGTCTTATCTGTGCTAGATAACTTATGTCTAGTCACCATAGGTGTTCCAATTGGTTTACAATCCTCCATTCCAAATATTTTCAACAAGTCATTCAAGTACTTTGTCTGACTTATAAAGATACCATCATTGTTTTGTGTTATCTGTAATCCCAAAAAGTATTTCATTTCACCAATCATACTCATTTCAAATTCAGTCTTCATTTCATCAACAAATTTGTCACTAGCTTCATCTTCTCCTCCAAAGATAATGTCATCAAAAAAAATAACTATAACTAACAAACCATTTTCAATTTCTTTTGTGTACAGACTGCTATCAGTTGTACCTTTTATAAATCCCAATTTTAACAAATACTTATCCAGTCTTGCATACCAAGTTCTAGGTGCTTGTTTAAGTCCATATAAAGCTTTCTTCAATTTACATACCATGTCTCCTTCTCAAGTTAAAGGAAAACCTTCAGGTTGCTCAATGTAGACTTCTTCCAATTCTCCATTCAGATATGCTGACTTCACATCCATCTGATACACTTTGAATTTCTTGTAAGCTGCATATGCCAAAAACATTCTTACTGCTTCAATTATTGCAACATGTGCAAAGGTTTCTTCACAGTCAATGCCTTCTTGTTGTGAGTAACCCTTACATACCAATCTTTATTTGTTTCTTACTACTTCTCCTTGTTCATTCATCTTGTTTCTGAATACCCATTTAGTTCCAACAACATTCTTGTCTTTAGGTCTAGGGACCAATTCCCATGTCTTGTTCTTTTCAATCCGATCTAGTTCTTATTTCATAGCATTAGTCCAACTTTCATCTTCACAAGCTTCATTAGTAATCTTAGGTTCAATTTGAGAAATCAAACATAACTTTTCTTGTGCCTTATTTTGAGTAAGAACTCCTCTTTTGATGCTCCCAATAATCTATTCCAAAGGATAATTCCTTAACAAACTCTTGCTAGGTGTCATTGTCTCAGATCTCTCTTCAGATGTAGGTTCTTCAATAACTTCACTGTGGTTTTCATTCAACAAATCATTGTCAGTTTCATAAAACAATGCAGTAGTTCCAGTATTAGGTTTAGGATGAGCTTCTTCATCAGATTCATAATCAAGCATTCCTTCCTGAATTTTGAACTTTTCATCAACTTTAACATTTGTGCTCTCAAAAATAGTCTTAGTTCTTTTATTGAAACATCTATATGCTTTTCTTTTCAAAGAATATCCAAGAAATATGCCGTCATCACTTCTAGGATCAAACTTTCCAATATCATCATCTCTCTTTATATAACATTTGCTTCCAAAAATTATAAAATACTTAACTGAGGGTGCATATCCAAACCATAATTCATAAGGTGTCTTGTCTGTGTCTACTCTGATTTGTACTCTATTCATTGTATATACTGCTGTGTTCATTGCTTCTCTCTAGAATATCTTTGCCAAATTATTTTCAAACAACATAGCTCTTGCTGCTCCAGTCACCGATCCATTCCTTCTTTTTGCAATGCCATTTTGTTCAGGTGTTCTAGGGGCTGAATACTGTCTTTTAACGCCATTTTCTTCACAAAAGTTGTTAAACTCTCTAGAAGTAAATTCTCCACCTCTATCAGATCTTAAACATTTAATCTTCATTCTAGATTCATTCTCAACTTTATTCTTAACAATCTTAAACTTCTCAAATGCTTCAGATTTTTCAATAAGAAATGCAATCCACATCATTCTTGTAAAATCATCAACAAGAATCATAAAATACCTTTCTCCATAGAATCCTTTGGTCCTGGTAGGACCGCTCAAATCTGTATGAACAATCTCTAGCTTCTCTATGGATGTAAACTTCTTACTAGGAAAAGAACTTCTCTTTTGTTTAGCCATTACACATTCTTTGCAAATCATGTTAGTAGGCTTCATAATTCTAGGTAAATCTCTTACTGCAAGTGTAGTACTTACTTTCACAATGTTATCAAATTTTATATGACAAAACCTTCTATGCCATAACCAACTATCATCAATCTTAGTAATCAAACATGTCATCTTAGTAGGATTCAACTGAAATACATTACCTCTGGTTCTAGATCCAGTTCCAATCAGATTTTGATCTTTATCCTTTATCACACAAGTTTTCTCAGTAAACCAAACTTGATATCCTTTATCAACTAACTCTCCAACACTCAAAAGATTATGTTTCAATCCATTCACAAAACAAACATCATCAGTATTAGTCTTTCCATCAAGAGTAATGGATCCTATACCTTTAATCAAACAAGGTCCATTGTTTCCAACTCTAACAACTCCACCATCATATTCATTCAACTTTATGAACTTTTTCATGTCTCCAATCATATGATGTGAACAACCACTATCTATAATCCAATCAGCTTTCTTTTCAACTTGAGAAACTAAGGCTTTTTCTTCCTTAACATTAGTTTCAATATTTTCTTCTTTAATTGCTACAAATCCTATGTCATCATTATTTTCAGTATCACTTTCACTTAAATTTCTTTATATACTAGCTTCAAGATCTTCATCATTAGCATAATAACATTCCTTAGATCTTCTAGGTTTGAAATTGCTTCTGTACTTTTTAACTCTCTTAGGACATTTAGATTCAAAATGACCATATTCTTGACAAGTCCAACATTTAAAAATTTTCTTACCATCTGGTTCTCTTTTCACAAGCAAGGCAATACCTTCTTCAATCTTCTTGTCTTCTTCATTTTTAGATCTACTACTACCAACATAATCTCCACTCACACTGATGCTTCTTGACAAAGTAGGGTGAACACTAAGAGCACTGAATGTTGTCTCCATTATAGGTAACTCTCTTGATAACCTCATGTTCATTTCTGTTGCTTCCAATCTTCCAAGAAGAGTCTCTCTTCTAAAGTTTGTTATACAAGGTATCACTTGTTCAATCATTTGTGTTCTCTACTTAAATACAAGAGTTAATGTCCTCATAATTTTCCATATCACTTCATTCTCTATCTTTGTTTCTCCACAAGATTTTATACCTGTAATGATCTCTAACATTCTACCAATATAACTTCTAACAGATTCATCTTCGAACATTCTTATATCTTCAAATGCACATATCCAATTATGTAATCTAACTCTTTTTGCATGTTCATCACCTTCAAAAGTAGAGTGTAAAGCATTCCAAATTTCATGAGATTTTTTCAAATATTTTACCTGACTGTACTCATTCTCCAGAAGTGCTATCAAAAGTGCTTCTCTTGCAAGTATGTTACACATAAATAGATCTCTCTCTTTTGTAGTACATGTTTCAAGATTGTCCTCTTCAATGATAGTCTTATTATTCTTTGTAATCAACCAATAACCTGGTCCTAAACATAATAGGTGTGTCTTCATCTTTTCTTTCTAGCTATCAAAATTTACTCCATCAAACATAGGGCTTTCTTTCCTGAAATTTACCATGGATCTCCTTAAGTTGTTAAACTTCTTTTTCAAGGACCTGTCGCTTTGATACCAATTGTTAGAAAGTAAAGTCCACCAAGATAACTGAGAGTGGGGGGTGAATCATTTATCAGATAATTATAACTTTTATCATCTTCAACAACATTAAACCATATAAGCAATATACTTACCAACCATAGAAAGATATTCATACACAATAACACAATAACACAAGATATGTTGACTAGGAAACCTCTTGATCAAAGAGTAAACCCCGGTGGGAATGATGCCCACAAAAGATGCACTAATATGAATAATCCTTGTGAGAGGATGGACTCTGAGGAGTCTTATGAAATACATTCAATACATATGAATCCCTATTAGGAGATTTTGAATCCCTGTTAAAATATTCTAACCCGGTTAAGAGTTATGGAAGACAGAAGGACCCACTGCCCAAACAACTTCAGGGTAAGATCACTGAACACATTGTCCAAATAATATTTGCATTACTCAATAGAATAATATGTTATCTCTTCTCTGACTATGCCAAACCACACTCACTGTTACATTAGATCTCAATTTCAGATCTTTGTACTTCACATATCTTCCTTCACAAATTCGCTTTCACACTTAGCTCTTTTCTTCACTTCATGTATACAACATCATAACTGCTACTACCATATCATAATTACACACTTTTACATTAAAAATTCATACATTCCCTCATAAAAAAGAAATAAATTCCTTCCTTTATACCACATTCAAATAATTACAAATGAGTCGGCATACAATTACAAAATATAAGTTTCCACACACTACACCAAAATTACATAAAACTATCAGCTTCCAAATATAATAAATCTTCACTCATGTGACCTCAAAGTCTATGCTATCATCCACATCACTATCAATGTGTCTTCAACTTCCCTCTAACTACACAAAACTAGATTCCATCTTGATTAGGAGATATCATCCAATTTCCACAAACCACTACTCAGGAATACTGCCTAAACATTGCTTCCACCAAAATGATTATAACTTTCATGAATCAATGAATTAATCTCTGCACTCTTAACCATAGACATATGACATATCAAATAGTATAACCTCAACATTAGATAGCTACAACTATAATAACCCACGTGCGATAATCCAAACTCTATCTGCTTCTCTGCAAATCTTCGGTAAATCATTGTGTTGACATCAATGACAATCATAGTCATGAATGCAACAAAAACTACTATAGAATTTTTGTCAAACATTTATCATTCATTCCTAACAAGAATATTCAACAAAAGATCAGTTTGAGAGATTACTTGATGCTTTTGTCATTCATTTTCAATCAATTGAGCAAGAAACAATGAACAAGGTTCAAGAAGAGTTTGATGATAAGAGATTCAGTTATCTTTGTTCATTAATTTTGCAAGATAATATTTCTTTGGATGCCGGAGTAAAATATATAAAGGATGCTATTGAATAAAGAAGTAAGATATATAGGATGATCATTGATTCCTTTTCTGATGTATCAGATAGAGACAAAATTTTTAAGGAAATAAGAGAAAAGCTATCAGTTAAGGAAAAGTCTTTTGATTCATCAAAAGGATTTGCATTGGAGTATATGGTATTAGTAAAAATGAATGATTAGATAAGATCCTTGGAAGATGAGAAGAGGAGAGTGATAGGAAGGTTCATGGATCTAATTGTTCCTATGTTAGATGTTCTTCAAAGGGTTCTTAAGGAAGAAGAAAAAGCATATAATCTATTCATAACCTACAACTAATTGAATATATTGAAGGAAATTTGGATAATTAAAAGACAATGATTGATGATCACTGAGCTACTAAAGTGTATGTAATAAAATTAAATTAGTTAATATATTGTCATTGATGTCAACTAGTTTTGACGGTACTTATCATGATGGTTACAAACATCTTAAGAAGGAAAATGCTAAAGGAATAAGATATCTACATAAAGATGAGATGAATGAGAAAGATATGGATATGGTATACATTGGGTAACTTATTGATGAGTCTATGGCATTGGTGATGACTTGATTGTATTAAATGATTCTATTATGTATTTAAGATCAAGACTGAACATGTTTATGTGGTCGGTAAATGAAAAATTTTGTATACACTGAGAAAGTGTAGTGTATACCGAGTATAGTATTAACCGAGCTTGTTATCACTGACATGTTTTGGTATTGACCAAGTGAAATCAATAAATGAAGTTTGTAGCAGTCGACTAAAAATGATGAGCTTGACAATTATTTATGATTCTGAGGTAAAAGATAATCTTTTTTATGATGATCAAACAACTGAAAAAATTCAAGGATGATCGCATGAAGGAAAATGAAATGTGTTATTGACACAACTGTCAAGGATGGTTAAAGTGGAAAAATTGTAAGAAGTATGAAAAAGTGAAAAGAAGTTAAGGAAAGAACCCAAGAAAGTGTAATGCAAGAAGGTATTTTACCATAACCATGAGAATGCTCCAAGGATCCAAACAATGAGCTGAGATATTTTGAAAGGGGAAAATCAAAGAAAAACCCCTTATGATATTATGAATGAGGTCATAGCCTAAAGAGAAAAAAGAGAGAAAGAGAGCAATATGCTCAATAGAAGAACTTCATCATGAGAAATGAGATAGAGGAGCATCTCTTAAATAGAGACATGAGAGAGAGGAGTTAGAATGTAACTCCCAAGTCTATGAATGCCACCATTCATAAGTGTGTGTGACAAGTGTCAATATCCTCTTAAGGAGGAATAAACTAATTCCCTTATTAAAGGGATTACAAAATATGAGTTGTCCTCCCACTTGGACTAGAGGACGAAAATACATGAACGATACCTTGGTTTATCCTTATTTAAATAATAAAACCAAGGAAAGATTATAAATTCTAACACCACCCATTAATCTTTACTTGGGTATTTTACAACAAGGCGTATCAAGCCCAATTTTCAAAAAATCTACAACTTGTTTTTCGAGGTATTTAGTAATTCGATCATCTTCAAGTCATATGGTACTTTTGTAGATCTAATAGAAGTACATGAGTATTTTGAATGTGAGAAAGTGGAAGCATAGCCACATCTTTATAAGATATGTGAAAAATCAAGAATCTGCCTTGATGCTTCACCTAAAAAAAGAGGCATCAAACAAAAAACAAGGCACCGATCCACAAGTAGAATTACATCATATAGTCAAGTTAGTAAATATTTGTTATTTTAATAATTATAAGAAATGGTGATAGAGGAACTTAAAGAGATGAGGATAAAAGTACTTATTCACCAACATGTAATGGACTGAAGATGATATCTAAAAAAAAATCATAAGCTCAAAATGAACATGATAGGTATAATAAAGCTCTCATAAAAGGAATATAATAATGCACAAATGACCACATAAAATGCCAACTAATGAAACTTGTATCAACATTATATCAATCACATGGATATAGACAGTCCACTAATGAGTCATCTCACTGCAAGTGAATGGGTTGTGACTCCATCACCTAGATGACCTAGGATCTAGACAATGAAGTATGCATAGCATTATCACATTAGTATATTTATCAAAGAAATGTAAGAGAGACAATGATAACACATGTTCCTTAAGCATTAGATCACTTCAAGATTCATATATGCCAAACATGATTATAGATGCAGATCAAGGAAAGGTTTATGAGGAGAAATAACATATTGCCTTCAAATAAGAAATCCATCCTGGGTCAAGAGGTATTTCAAGAGCAATATCCTTACCATGAAGAAAAAGATCAAGATGGGTGAAATAAAATTTCATGAATATCAAATTTCATATGTGAAACAAAATGGAGGATAAAGCTCCATAAAATATCATACTTCATATGTAGAACCAAATGGAGGGGAAAGCTCCATAAAATATCATCCTCTCACTAAGGAAAAAAGTGGATCAAAATAGAACCAAATGAATACTTTCAAAGTGTAACAAATGTAAGTAAACACCAATTATAGGATGGAGGGATAGTCCATGGGCCAGATAAGGCAACTATGAGTCAGTTAAAACTGATGGGTCAACCATAGCTAACTTTGAAAAATTGGCTCCCAATGCAACTTACACAAGATCAAATTAAATTCATATAAACCAATGGTATAAAACCATAAAATGCTACCCTGAGCATAAAGAGATGCTATAAAATCATAAAATTGCAACAATGTGTAGATAGATGACTAGAACATAGTAAAATTAAGTCAAATCACTGAATAATGAAGGAAATAGTGTAAGCTAACTCATAAACCGAACAATTTGGGATAAATAAGAAATATTTAGAAGAGAAATAAGCATAAATTATTTGATATTAATTAAAATCTTTATGCAAGGTGAACACAAGTGTGAAAATTGAAAGGATGGGCCCACCATGGAAATATTCGAAAGAACAAAATCATGTATCCGAGAAAAAAATTGAATAAATGAAGAAATAGGTTAGAGATATTTGAACAAGGAAAGGAGTGACCAATCAAATAGCAATAGTGAAATTAGTTTAAAGTGTGAATCATTTTAATGTGCATGACAATTGAAAGTGCAAAATTAAATTAACGAGCAAGTCAATTTAACAGAATATTAAACAAGGAGTACATGAGAATCTTATAAAAGGTTTGATACACCATAGTTCAAGGATACATTTGACCTTGGGTGACATGGGGCCAACCTAATACATATTATCGCAACTCATAGCATCAACATCATAAAACATGTTTTTTACAGATGTATGAAATCATATTGATTTTTTAATCAATGAACACTATTCATTTATAACTTATATAGGGTTTTAACCACATTGAAATACACTCACAAAATTATAAGACAAAGCTATGATCAAGATATATTGAACTTATACCAAAGAATCACCTAAACTTTTCATAATACTGATAAAGATAATTTTGTTAGATAACTCACAGTACTTGAACAATTATAATTTAACAAAAAAAATGACGTTATATCACGCAGATCAATTATTTATTACATATTGTTTACTTTTTAATAGTAACAATGAGGTGAAATCAAAATATAAATGAGATATGTATATACTACGCATGGTAATTAGCACTATTTAATTTTATTTGAAGTATCATGATAAAATAATCAATAAGAAAAATTAAATTATTAAAAGGTACTAAGTACACAAAAAGAGGTTAGAAACAAAAATAAGTGATGACTAATGAAAATAAAAATATAATTTAACTTAATGTTAATAATGATAGGAGTCACTTAAATTCAAAGGTAATTTTTTTGTTAAAGTTTCTTTAAATTTTTTTTAAATGATTAACATGATATTAAAAAACTGAATAAATAGATAAACAATGTGATAAACACTAATTAAAATTAAATTTAAACAAAAGCATAAATGATTATAACTTTAAAATGTAAGATCTAAACGTTATTAAAATGTTATAAAAACTATAAGCACAAAGATTTAAACTAAACAATAAATTAAACATTTTTACTTTAAAAGAATGGATTAAAAAGATAAAACAATGATTTCCATAATACAATAATAAACAAATTTATTGTAATTTATCAAAACTATTTAAATTTAAACTAACATTAAAATTAAATATTTTAAATTTAAAATAATGAAATAAGATGATGAATTTAAACTAACATTAAAATTAAATATTCTGAATTTAAAATGAAATAAATGAAACAATGTTTAAAAAAAAATAACAAAGATTTGGATTGGATTAGAAAAATAGATAGTTTGTTAAGGATAAAACAAGATAAATTTAATTTAATTAAAGTGAAGATATCATTAAAATTTAAACAAATGAATATAAAATCAGTCAAATGAATTTAAAAATAGTCAGAAAAAAAATTGAACTACAAAGCTAAACTTAGAACACAATGATGTTAAAGCTGAAACACCAAAGAAAAAAGAGAAGATAGAAGAAGCTCACTGTCACAAAGGACAAAGACTAAAAAACAAAGACAAGGGACAAAGGCTAGCAAGAAATGCAGACAAAGGAGAAGATTTTTTATTTTTTTTTAAAGTAGGAGGTAACCAGCAGGTATGTCTGGTCAGACAAGGTAAGAACATAATTGGTTACATAGCCTAAAGGCTCAGTTATGCACCCTAAAGGCTCACACAAAGGGAAGGGGCATGAGCAGCTTAAGAAACTTAGTTCTTAAAAAAATAGTCAAAAAAGATAGGTTAAATGTTGACAAGGAGCAAAGTTATTAAACTAAAAAAAAAAAAAAAATTAAATTAAAGGAGAGGAAGTCTAGGTGAAAAAAGAATCAAATGCTAAGAGGAGCTGGAGCAAGGATAAGTTAAGTAGAAAATCAAAGGAACAACCAATGCTCATGTAAGGTGAAGAATGGCTCATGCAAGAAAGAGGGAGAAATGAGACAAAGAAAAATTGTTAAAAAAGAGAGGAGAGAATAAAGTTACCAACCCACGTAAGGGAAGCTGAAATGTATGGTTGGCTATGTAATGTAGTAGAGAGTAAACGAAATCCAAGTAAAATCCCAAACAAAGACTGGAAAAGGAAATGTTGAGAAGAAGATAGCTCCCAAAAAACACCAAGCTGGAAACAAAACAGAGATACACACAAGAAGCAAAGAAGATAGTCACAAAAATAGAGATATGTTGGCCATTAATAAAGACTAAAAAAAAAGAACAAAGAAAAGTTTAAACACAAAGGTTTCTAAAGTTGAGAATAGAGGTTAAACAACTTAGAAGCAAAAAAATTAAAAATTAAAAAATTAAAAAACCAAATGAAGGATAGATAAAAGGATGTATGAATGACTATTATGGAAAATATAGTCTCGGTGCGAGGGGTATATCTCAAATTTCAACCATTGGATTTGTCTAACTTTTGGATATGTTGTTAAGGACTAAGTTTTAAAAGTTTTGACCGGAGCAATCTTTCTAATGTGTCTGAATTGAAAAGGTATGGGTGACTACGTGAGGTACTATCAAAACAAAGATTTATGAAACTTGCATGCACAATATTATAAAACTAGATATATATGAAAGAATAATAGAGATATAAATTAGAACAGAGATATGCTTGCAAAAAAAAACAAAAACATACATACACATATATTGTAAAAAAGATCTGAGATATTATTTTTTGAATCATGCAATGAAGAACAATAGATGAAAAAGATCAGAAATGTTAGTATTGAAACTATGAAAAATAGATGAATAAAATATTACAAAAAGCGATTGAAACAAAACAAATTAAACCTTGTGGTTTTTTGATAGAGGTTCACTAAGCTAAAAGAAAATGAGTTTGGCGGTAAACCAACCAAGCCAAAAAAAAATCAAATACAACTTTTTGGCGGCAAGCCGACCAAAGAGGGTTAGAGAAAATAATAAAACTAAAAATAAAACCTGCAACACAAAAGTTAAAAAATGAAGCTCAAGCTTCTCTCTCAAACAAGAGTCTCCAATGAGATGTTCTCCCAAGAATGGTAAGCTTCAAAACTACACTCAAACAAGGATTATCAACTCAAGCTCTGATACCATGTAAGAAGTATGAAAAAATGAAAATAAGTTAAGGAAAGAACCCAACAAAGTGAAATGCAAGAAGGTATTTTACTATAACCACGAGAATTATCCAATGATGCAAACAATGAGCCAAGAGATTTTGAAAGGGGAAAAGAAAAGAAAAACCCCTTTTGATATTATGAATGAGGTCATAGTCTAAAGAGATAAAAGAGAGAAAGAGAGCAATATCCTCAATGCAATGACTTCATCATGAGAAATGAGAGAGAGGAGCATCTCTTAAATAGAGATGAGAGAGAGAGGAGTTAGAATGTAACTCCCAAGTCTATGAATGCCATCATTCATAAGTGTGTGTGACAAGTGTCAATATCCTCTTAAGGAGGAATAAACTAATTTCCTTATTAAAAGAATTACAAAATATGAGTTGTCCTCCCACTTGGACTAGAGGACAAAAATACATGAAGGATGACTTGGTTTATCCTTATTTAAATAATACAACCAAGGAAAGATTATAAATTCTAACAAAAACCAACGGTGAAGATTAAGAGGTAAAATCTATGGATGGAAAGAAAATGTTTTACGATGTCTATATAAGGAGACATGAGATTCATTATTGAGTCTAGGATTCTTGATGTTGCAGGAGAATTTGTGTTAAAATGATTGATTTCATGCAACACTAATCAAACTAGTTAAAGACAAACTGAGAAAAACTATAGATAACTCCATGGGTCAGAGTAAGCATATACCAAGAAAAATAGAGTTGGAGGAAACAATGATGTTGAATTAATTATTGATCAGAGGTATTTTTGAGCTTAGCATAGATCTAAAAATCTACAAATCAAGTTGTATTTGAATAAGATCATTATTGTATCAGTTTAACCATTGTTACAGATAAATCTCTTAACCGAGTGGGACTTAACAGTCTTTATATTTTAATATGAAATTAATAGAATAAATATTGTTTTCTTGTTGACCCCATAGTGAATGTTTGGTCAAAGGAGAACTGTTAGTGATAAATCCTCTAACCAGATCACACCTCACAGTGTGTTTTGTAACCTTTTACAAGGTTGTCTCCTAATCGAGCTCACTTAAGAAGAGTGAATTATTTTGGGTTATCGGTCCCAGGTGGTTTTTTCCCTAACATGCTTTTCACGTTAAAAAATCTATATGTTATATGTATATGGATGTGTTGAAATGTTATGTTACTTTACACATTTCTATAACTGGATAGATCAGTAAATAAAATATTTAATTTACTAGTAATCGGTAGATGAAGAGAAAGGCACAGTTGATATTTTATTGAGTTATTTATTTGATTTGAAATGTTTTTTATATACATCTAGGAATATTTGGGACTATAGGATAAATGGAATTAACTGATTCACCCCCCCCCCTCCCCCTCTTAGTTATCTAACAATTGGTATCAGAGCATAGAGTCCTTCGAAAGAAAAGTTTGAAGGAATTAAGCTAAAGATCACAAGATG